>ML685892.1:3001674-3116256 GCA_007922175.1 Pelusios castaneus
TTCTTTATTTCCTCTAACACGCTCATGGGAGTGTACCTGCTTAGTGTACAGTTCAGCCCTGTGTTATTTACAGTACCTTTGAGCCACATTGGAACCCCTCTGTGTATGTGAGGTATGGTTCATGCAGGTAACTCGACTGGCTTTGCTGGCATTGTTCTTTAGCAATCTGGCCCTTAGATTATTAAAGTAGAAAGAGTATTAGAAATCCAATGTACTCATCGCTGTTCACACTCTTCATTTACATTTTGCCTTTCTCTCATCTCAGAGAGTGTAAATCAGTCTCACTTTTATCTATAGTCAGTTTCTGCATCAGTGCAGCAGGTTTTGGGTGTGTCCTGCATGAGTGGAGCAGGGGTTCTTAGTCTGAAATATGTTTCCACTGGGATTAAAAAAGAACAAAATGGAAACATTCCTGTTTTCCTCAAGTTTTCTAGAAGTGATGGTTCTGAGCTTTTTCCCCGTGCCTAAATTTTGGTCCCAACATGAGTTGACAGTGCCCCTTCTAAGGAGTAAAGGTGCTGAGCTTGCAAGAAAACTTAGATCCAAATATTAAATTGGTTAGTGCTGGGTTTCTTTTTATAGAGGGTATCCACTGTACATGCTCTCTTTATTAGACATTAAGTACCTTCAGTTCACTTAGCAGGTCCCACCTCCTTCCCCAGTAAAACATCCCATTTGCCAAGCAGACAGCAGCAAAGTTAGCAGTATGATGGTTTTTTTGAATAACTGGTGCAAAGTATGTTTATAAATTTTGAGTATTGGTCTCATACATCTCAGTAGGCACAGGAAATACAGAGATCAAGACATGCTCTGGAATGGCAGAAATGTTAATGTAGTTGCGGAAGGGGTTTTTTGGGTTTTTTGTTTTTTTTTAATGTTTTGTTTTTAAATCATAAAACAAACTCATCCATCCAGTGTTCAGAATAACATTACACATTCATGAGTAATATAGAAATCCTGAAATAGAATCAACAAAGACAAGGGAAAAGCAAACAGATGTTTCTTCTTGAAAGCATGGGGGGAAGGGGGGGGGGGGCGGAAAGCATTAGTTTTACAGCTGAAATACCATTGTTCTTATTCCAGGGCAGGCTGGCAAGCTGATGTATGTGATGCATAATTCTGAATACCCCCTCAGCTGTTTTGCGCTCTTTGAAAACGGCCCCTGCCTCATAGCAGATGCCAATTTTGACGTCCTGATGGTGAAACTGAAAGGCTTCTTCCAAAACGCGAAGGCAAACAAGATCGAGAGCCGGGGTACACGATACCAGTACTGTGACTTCTTGGTGAAGGTTGGCACTGTTACCATGGGGCCGAGTGCCAGGGGAATATCTGTGGAGGTAAGGTGATTTTGTTCCTTAAAGTGACTGAAATGCAGAACTGACAAGGATTCAACCAGCTGACGCCTAGTCTACATGTGCCACCATTTTTGGCAGCCGTCGAAGGGAGACACACGAGCTATGTAAAATAACTTGTTTATCTCCCTTCTATTCTCCAATGCCCACTTATCTCCCTGGCTCCACTCTGCTGAGTTGAAGAGAAACATCCCTTCGTCTCAGCACTACTCTTCTTAAGAGGATGGAGTTACGGAGTTGAATTCTGGATCGATTGAGCGGGTCTTCGCCAACCACTCAATCGAACCGGCAAAATCAAACTGATGGCGGCAAATTTGCCACCATCAGTATAGACTTGGCCTTAGTGTAAGCTGGCTGTAAAGCACATTCTTCTCTCATTGACTTCATTAAACATGTGCTGAAAGTTAAGCTGGTGCATAAGTCCTTGTGGGATCAGGGCCTAAATCTCTATATAGATTTTCATTTTTCTGTAGTTCTAGTACAGAGCAGTTACTTATGACTAAAGTAAGGGTAACTTAGGGTCCTGATCCTGGAAGGAGTTCAGCATTTGCTTAGCTTTAAGCATATGAGTTGTCCCATTGATTTCATAGCAGTGGCCCTCATTTGCATATGAGTTGTCAGGATTTAGGCCTTTCAGAGGAAGCATGTGATTAAAGCACGGAACTAGGAGTGTTGATGTCCTGATTTTATTCATGGTGCTCCCATAGATTCACTCAGGCAAATCACTAAGACACACATTTTTCAAAATTGGCCTCTGATTTTTTAGAGCCTTTAGTTTTGGGTGTTGTGATGCCTAAGGTTTGATTGGGAGTGGTGCTGGGCTCCTGCCATTGATATTGCCTTCAGATGGGTGCTCAGCACTTCAGGCAGTCCAGCCCTTCATGCATAAAGCTGAACAATCAAAAATTAAAGCATCCAAAATTAGATGCCAGATCTGAAAATCCAGACCCTTTCCTCTCTGTGCTGCAGCAACCCTATCTATAGTGGCTGCTTTAGGTACTTTCTATATGTGTCATCACTGCAGTATGTGAGCACCTGTATAATGGAGATAGTACTTACACACTTTGCAGGCTAATGCTCGCTTCTTTCATATGCTTCAGCTCCTATGGAGTTGATTGTCATAGAAATACCAATAAATAAAACTTAAATAAATAAATTAAATAAAAGGTATGCCATCAGGCTGTAAATCCTATATTTTGAATGAAAAAAGTTCTTCTGCGGCGTTATTATTAATAGAAATATTATTAAAACTGAAAGAGGGAAAAAAATAACTTAATACAGGTTTCTAGGTTTTACTTCCCCTTCTCCTGTGCCCAAACACTTCCCTGCTTTACAAAATATGGAAATAGATGGGTCAGTTATATACAACTTTGGTGCATGGGAGCAATGTTCTTTGGTTTAAAGAAAACGGTTCCCCTGGAAGGGGTGGGGGGCAAGTGATGATGTTTCTGTGGTAAGTGTCACCCATTTGCATAGGTAAATACACGTTATATAAAGACGGTCTCAGCCCCAAAGAGCTTACGATCTGGGTCCTTGATTCTGCATTGTGCGCTGCTGACAAAGCAGGATCAGGATCTTGGTTTATGCCAGCAAACAACTTGTGCTCCTTCTGTCTAGCAGTGAGTATGATTAGGATCTAAATGAGCGTCACTTGTAGCACAGCAGTCGCCTTAATGCTTTTGGGAACGTTGTAGGCATCACGACAGAGGCAAGTAAGAAGAACAATGCTGTGGCTTTGCTGATTTTTCCAAGGGGAGATCTTCTAGTGTGTTGGAGACGACATGGGAGAAAGTACCAAGGTGTCTGTTGGGGAAAATGGGACTAACGGGTAATAACAGCTGGCTTCATTAGCAAAGTAGAGGCATGTGTTGAAGGCTCAGTAGCGTATGAGAATGTTAGATGAGGCTGTGCCAAGCTAAGAAATGGACTCTGAAAGTAAAGACGAGTAGTTTTGTTTTCGATGCGATAGAAAAGCGGAGCCGGATTTTTGTCTCTTTTTCTCCTAAACACTTTAAAACCCTGCTTTACAAATATTTGATGAATAGCCTCATTGGACGTATCTAAACATACGTTTCAACATTCCTAGTCAATAGAGAGATCAAGTAATAATAGCGTTATTATATTTCAGTAGAATAAACGCTGTTGCCATAACGATAGCAGCATTTCTATTGATCTTGGGTTTAGCAGAAGCTTGCTTTATATCAAACTTGAGTTTCGGACCCAATTTTCGCTGCCTGTCTTGGTTTTAATTAAATAGGTTTCCCAAAGTACATCTGGTCTTAATCCTACGTACAAGCAATGCACTTGCCCCTCCCCTGAAGAGGAAGGCAAGCTGGGTTTGGTGAATCGTGAGATTCATCAGCATGCAAAGGAGAGGATATAATTATCGGATCCCTGTTTGTAGGTAATCATTCTCCTCAGCCTGTGAGGATGGCTTTGCTTTTTAAATAGGTGAATTTAATGCCTGTGAAAGTGCAGCTGTTGATAGCATATTACGAGCAAGTGTCCATAGCTCTCTGTATGATTTTTCTGTTTTGCATATACACACACAATCTGCCAATCCCCCTCACTTCTGACATGCAGCATCCTTGTTGTTCCAGTCCCAAGTCCCTCCTAGACAGAGTGGCATTGGAACCAAGGTCTGCAGAGGCGAAAAGCTAGTGCATTAACCTTCGCTGTGCCATCTAGCCCCTCAAGTACTTGGGTTAATTAATAATAATGATGTCTCTACAGCTCTCTGGTAAACTTTTATTACCCTCATCCCCTTTGCAATTGTAAATAAAACTAAGGTGAGTTCTTTGCATGTTTTCCAAAGTGTTGTCTTGTTTAATATTTTCCCCCTTCACTTATTTGATAAACAGCTGCTTTTAGTTTGCTTATATGAGGAGAATTGTGTATCCCATTGTCTCCAAAGGCTTAAGGAGTTCCCGATTGACTAACAGTCAGTCTGTATCTATGTATTTGGAAGGAGAAGAGAGTGAATTGTCTCCTGCATGGTTACTGTCCACGGCACCGTGCTTCAGTGCTCCTTTCTGTTGCCAGGTGGAATACTGCCCATGTGTGGTAGCCAACGACTGCTGGAACCTGCTAATGGAATTCATGCAAAGCTTCATGGGGAATCACACTCCTGGAATCCCAGCCGTGTTTGGCAACAAACACGACAGCATCTACGGCCCGGGTGACTCGATGGTTCAGTACATGGAACTGTTCAACAAGATCCGCAAACAGCAGCAGGTGCCTGTAGCTGGGATCAGATGAAGATGGCTCCAGGAGACCTTTTAGGTTTGCTTTTTAAAGTGACAGTACCCTCTTTCCTGATTTTGCCCTCATGGATCAGAGCCCATTGCTCTGTAGCATCCTAAAGAAGTCTCCCCCTAAAGAAAAACACCATTAATCTCCCTATGGCAGGGGTAGGATCAGGTTTTCCTACCCCCCAAGCCCAGCTCTCAAATATCATCTGTTTCTTGTCCCTATCCCTTGGTCAGTGCTTCCGGTGGCTAGCCCATCAGCACTGGGGTGTCTCAATGAAATGAAGATGCTTGAGTCTGAGGACCACTGTTGTTCTGCGGAAGGATAAAGTAGAAATTCTGGTTATGTGCACACACAAGCAGGGTTTTATCAGCCCTCATTTTCCTTGGTGCTGACTGTCCAATGTGGGTTTATGGGTATTCATGTGAAAGCATTTTGGTACCACTTTAAATTTTTTTTTTTTTTTTTTTAAAAAGGCTTATTTTCATATAATGGGTTGCCAAACTGACTGACCCCCAAAGGTCCAGCTCCCCATGGGGCAGAATTCTCTAGCCCCATCACCCCTGTGGGGTAGAACCTCCAAACTCTCCATCCCAGTCTGGGGAGCAGAGGAGAAGGGGTCATAGAGGGCTATGTGATCTATACTTTAACTGTAAAAGAGCCATACGTGGCTCAAGAGCCACAGTGTGGCCACTCCCTCATATAAGGATGTGGAGTCTTTATATGTGTGTGTATGTGGTGGTTAGATTTTGTTTAAAACACATTTCTTTAATTTTTCTCTGGTGCAGAAGTTATTTCTTAGCTGAATTTCTTTGCTTTTTTTTTTTTTTTTTTTTTGAGGAGCTTTACCCACTCAAAAGAAAATAGTTTTCTTTTGTGGCAAAATCTCTGTGAATTCTTTGCTGGTCCCTTAAGGTTATGTTCTTAACTTCCCATCATCTTTTATAGCTGATGAGAGGATTACAGTCTCCTGGCTCTCTGGTGATACCAAGGGAGTCTGGTCATCTTACAGGATTCTATATCTCATCTGTTGATGTAAAATATCTGCCTCACTGTTAGGAATGTACCTAATAACATTTCCTTTGCTTTAAATCTCTACCCACCTGTAAAGTCCTATTGATTTTCAGTGGGACTACTAAAGTAAGGGTTTGCAAGAGGAAGAGTGAAGATTTACTGCAGGACTTGAATATCACGCAGCAGTGACTTACTTATCTGGGTGGAAAATTGGGGAAATTCCCTTTAAACCATTGGTGCCCTTGGCTCTAATGATTAAATAGCTTCCTGACTGGGGGATGTAAATTTTTTCTCTCTTCTTTGTATTTTTCTGTGATTTGTTCCCATTTGCTAAATAGATAGCCATGTGGCTGTGTACCTCAGTTCTGCAGCTGCAGGACCTTTGTGTAGTTTCCTTAAAACAGTTTCTGAAGGAACGTCACAAGTAAATAGCTGCTAGGCAAGGATTTTTCTCTGCTTCATTTCAGAATTCTGTATCTTTCAAATGAGCAGAAATATCTTGGCCTGGCAACTCCTCCTGCTGCTGAGTTGCCATTGAGGTCACTGGGATTTCCAAGCCCAGAGGCATAGCAGGCTTGTCAGCCTTTAACTCATGCCTTATGTCACACCAGTTTTAGCAAGTAACTCGAGGGATCCATGCATAGCTTCTTCTAAAAAAAAATATTCTGCATCTCCAGCCCATAAATGGAGCTTGCACTGCAGCTCTGGGTTTAAAAAGTAAACGGGGCAAAACAGAAGTCTTGGACCTAAATAAACCTGATAATCTTCCAGGTGAGATGCAATTGGACAGGGTTTGAGGAGGCAGGTTAATATGTTTTTAGAGGGTTGAAAAGAGAAGAGTGGTTTTGTTGCTTTATTTACTGGTTGGCTGAGTTAATTAATTCATTATTTATAAGAATTTTTTTTTCCTGACGGAGGATCATCATTTATGCCTGTAAGTATAATTAATTGTTAGGGTATCGAGAGCTTTTTGTATGGATGTTTTTTATTATTATTTTAAGTGTATAAATCAAATAAAATGGTAATGGGTCTAACAATCCCTGGGTAAATGAGTCCCCACAAATAGTGTTTAAATAAAACAAACAAGGAGTCCTGTGGCACTAACAAATTTATTTATCACATGAGCTTTTGTGGGAGAAAATCCCACTTGATCAAATGCTTGAAGATGAGTGGGAGTTAGTTTGGGGTCCAGTCTTGCAGGGCACATTACTCATTAAATCATGACTCTCACACTGACTCCGGGAGTCTTGTGAGTAAAGCTTGCAGAGTCTGGCCCTTAGCTCATTATTGCTCTGTGTCGTTGTGTGGCTAGGATCTTTAACCAAAACATTCTGCACTTTGTACAAACCATCTTTTCCATACTGTTTTTTTCCTTTTATTAAAAAAAAACATGCTGTGGAATAGTGACTGGAAGATTAGGCACGTCAAATGTTGCAAATGTCTCTCTTAATACAAAAAAGATGCATTTTGTAACCAGAGATACCTAATTCAGGTCTTTCAAGAATATAATTTGTGTATCAGATCTTACTGCTGATTATTGTTCTGGAGTCACAGAGTTGAATTCCTGGGGCTAAATTCTGCCTTTCATCACATCCATACCACTCCAGTGACGTCCATGGGGTTGTATGGGTGTATGAGGACAGGACCTAGCCCCTTTATCTCTCAGTAAAGACACTTATTGATTTGACTGCTTTCTCTAAACCGGTACATCAACTGTTTCATGCAACAGGCATTTTTTTGCTCTCTGGGGCCCCTATTTTGATGGGTAACATTATTGTGTTTATTATTATGTTTTTCAGTCATATTAGTTTAATGCCCGTCTTTCTCCCCTTCCCGCCATGGCTATAATATGACCAGCTGAGGTGGCCTCAGAGTGCCAGTCTGTCTCTTCCTGAGTGTTAAGAGGGCTGTTCAATCATGTCATGCTAACTTTATTGAGCCAGCACCAGGGAAGAACACCTCATTTCTGCCTTACAATACAATGAGTGGGAGGTTAGATTTCCCTGCTGTTTTGCAGCATTTTCACAGAGGGCATGTACAGTTTTGAAAAGGAGGCTCTCCTGTGCACCAGCTATGGGCTTGCCCTAGCTCCTCTGGGAGTCTTGCCATTGATTTCAGTGGGAACAGGATTGGGCCCCACGTAACTGCGATCAGTTGTAGAGAGAGGGGGTAGGTATTGTTATCCTCATTTTATCACTGAGGAAACTGAAGCACAAAGCAGTTAAATGACTTTACCCAGGGTCATGCTGCAATTCAGGAGCAGAGACAAGAACAGAACCTAAATCTCCTAACTCAATAAATAGGGGCTTCAGGCAGGGAGCAAATAGCACAATGAGACACTTACCATTATTCTCTGTATTATATAGTGGCCGCATATTGATGCGGGCGTTACAAAGCAAGGATATGAAGGGCCAAAATAACCCAATTTAACTCCTTTTAAAGTTAAAGGAATTACACCAATGCTGAATTTGGCTGCAGGTGTTCAGAGTCTAAATCAAGGGCCCGCTCCATGGCCCACACGCCACTGAGGATCTCTGTGAAGTTATCATCCCTAAAATAGACAAGAGGGGGCCAGAGCTGAAGATCTGGAGATTCCTGGAAAAAGCGATTTTTAGGGGAAGGATTTTAAAGAAGAAAGAGAGGTTTCCAGCTGCACAGAGAGGCTTGTGGCTCCTCAACCATTTACTTCCAAAGGGAATTTTGGAACTTGCCTGCAGTTTTGTGTGTGCTCTCTGAATGGTTGTGCCTTCTTCAGAACTAGCTCGCAGGGCTTTGGGGTCCCCTAATAGCAATGGGATGCTTTGACTGGAGCAAGCCTACGCTCGGGTGCACAGTGATGATGTTGCACTATAGTGTGATGATGCTTTGTTGTAATGTAAGCATGATGGATGCTTTTGGCCCAAAGGGCCAACTGCCCTGAGGCAAAATCCTGGGCCCTAGGGTTTGCCTTCATAACCACACTGCTGTCCCTCCCAACCCTACTAGTATTGCTGCAGATTGTTGCATGCTCACGGAGTTGCTTCAAAACGTCATCAGGGCCCATTCACACATAACATTTAATTGAAATGCACTGCTTGAAAACCTCTCACAAGTCCTGTGGTAAAAAATCCCTGCCTCCTTGCCCCTGAGCCACAGAGGCAGGACTTGCTGGCTTCAAAGGTGACTCTATCACTAATAAGTGTTGGGAGATGGTATCTTTGTATCTCAAGATGCATCCCTGGTAGCTGATAGTGAAAGAAAATGTCCCTGTCACTTGCCACCGTACCAACCTGATGTGGTCTCTACATTGTCTGCATGCAAGAGTGATGTCTCATGGGGGGGGAAGTGCCAAACAGGGCCCCCTGGTACTGTATCTTGTGTGGGCACTGGAGGTTCCTGAGATGGTTCTATGGCAGTGACCTAGACAGTGGTGGTGTCTCATGGGGGCTCTGTGGGGTGGCAGTGCCCCTATGGAAGGGTAGTACGTGACATGGCAGTGCCCTGTGTAGGGGAGGGGAGGGGCTGGGCGTAGCCTCAAGACAGTGCTCCCGTGCAATGGGGGTGCCAGATGTGGCCCCATGACAGTGCCCCTGTGCAATGGGGGTGCCAGATGTGGCCCTGTGACAGTGCTCCCGTGCAATGGGGGTGCCAGGCATAGCCCTGTGACAGTGCCCCCGTGCAATGGGGGTGCCAGATGTGGCCCCCTGGTAGTGCCCCCGTGCAATGGGGGTGCCAGATGTGGCCCCGTGGCAGTGCTCCCGTGCAATAGGGGTGCCAGATGGGGCCCCGTGGTAGTAGCCGTGCAATAGGGGGGCAGACGTGACCATGGTCCCCCGGGGCCCCTGTGCTGATGCCACCCGTGTCCCCCAGGGCGGTGCTGTTCTGTCGCGGGGCACTGAGTGGCCTGCAGGGAGGGGGCGGGCAGCTCAGCCCCGGGCCCGCAGGGCCCCCAGCAGCAGGGTCCCTTCCGAGTGGGGACGCACCACCAGAGGCTCCTGCCCCTTTAAGAGTCTCTTTGTCTCCGAAACATCCTTATTTACCCTCGTGTGACTCAACCAAACTTCGGACTGCGATTCACAAAGCCCTGCTACGTCACCGTCCGGGGGAGGGGCCATTGAGTCCCCGCCCCTCCGCCCTTCCCTCCCTCCCACTTCGCAGCGCAACTGCCGTAAGCCACTGAAGAGCCCACCGCGGCTGGCTACGCAAGTGCCGTAAGCAAGTCAGTTTTCGAATCCTCGCGCAACGCAAGCAGCGGAGGGTCCTCTCCGGCGAGCCTACGTAATTCACTAGTCAGGAGTTCACGGTCCGTGCAGCGTAAACGGCGTAACGTGATGGAAAGTTTCCGCTCCGCTCGGTAAGTGGCATTAAGCGCCGAAGAGACTCGGCAGGGCCGCTTGGCGGACGGAGATGGCGTAAGTGGTTACGGTGAATGGGGAGCACGGACGCGCGGCGCTCGCCAGGGGCGGGGACGATGAGTGTGTGTGGCGTGCTCCCCGACCAGTGGCGGCGGGGGGCGGAGCGAGGCTGGCGGCCAATGGGCGGGGAGAGGGCGGGGCCGGCCCCGGTTGGGGTGTCTCGCGCTGGGTGACAGCTCGCGCGTGCTGATGATGGCGGTAAATAAAGGGGCTGGTGGGGGAGGGGGGCACTGACCCCCCCGCGGGAGGGGGTACACCCCCTGAAGGGGGCTGGCGGGAAGGGGGCTCTCTCCCAGGCTGGGGGCTTGAGGGGGTTGCCCCCAAGAGGAGGGAGTCTGGGGGCTGCAGTCCCTGGTGGGTCCTGGGGGTTCAACCCCAGTCTGGGGGCTGCAGTCCCCGGTGGGTCCTGGGGGTTTAATCCCTAGGCTGGGGGCTGCAGTCACTGGTGGGAAGGTGGGGGGCTGGGGGTTTAATCCCTAGGATGGGGGCTGCAGTCACTGGTGGGAAGGTGGGGGGCTGGGGGTTTAATCCCTAGGATGGGGGCTGCCCCCCAACGGGCAGGAGTCTGGGGGCTGCAGTCACTGGTGGGAAGGTGGGGAGCTGGGGGTTCAACCCTAATCTGGGGGCTGCAGTCCTCTGTGAGTGGTGGTGGGGTGTTCCCATCATGGGGAGCTGAAAGCCCCCATCTCCGTGGGGGAGGTTAGGGTTCAGCCATCTTTGAGCTGGGGTTAAAGGGGCCTTCCCACCCCATGGTAGTGACTAGGCAGAAGGAGGGCAGGGAGCCATCCCATCCCTCCACAGTGTGAGGTTGGGGGAAGCTGGTGACGGAGGTAGTGAGAGCATTTATTGCCCTGTGGGGCTGGGGTAAATGTGAGGGGCTCAGGGGCTAGAGGAGGGCTGAGGGCGGGTACAGGTGGGAGAACGCAGCAGGAAGAGTAGAGGGTGCTGGGGTTGCAGGCAATCTGGGCACAGGTATTGTAAGAAGGCAGCATAGAAGGGAAAAGGTAGGCCTGGGAGCAAGGGGTAATGAGTAGAGAGGCTAGAATAGTGGTTGGGACCCTCAGTGGTTGGGAGATGCAGGATAGAGGGGAATAATGGGGACGGTGCTGGAACAAGGGCTGATTAGAAAGTGGCTGAGGCTGGGACTATACCTATAGAGAGAGATATCATAGTGCTGTGATGTATGGAATAGTGAAAAGGGGAGCAGCAGGGAGTCTTGGGTGGTGATGGGCATCAGGGGGGTGAGTAACATGATGCTGAGGTGCAAATCCCTTTGTCTGCAAGAGGTATGATGCCCAGCTATTTTTTCTTTACTGTCAGTGTGTGGTTAGCAACTTTATATTTGAGAGCCTTGAGATGCTGTGCTACCTTACCTGTTGTTCTTCCTTATCTTAACCCCATGGCATTTCCCCGTTCCCCTCTATTCCAAGTGCATTGGTGCAGAAGCAGTAAGGAGAAAGAGGGGAATGTACGAACAGAATGCTTGAGATGATTTAATCAAGCTTTTCCTTTGTTGCATTTTAAGTTTGTGGTTTTCCCTAGCACGGAAGGTCTGGGGAGATTATGAAGATGGAACTGTATAAATCAAGATGTTGAGTGCCGTCAGTTTCCTCTCAGAATTGGGCCCTAATTGAGTAACAACTTTTCCTTAAATCCTTCTAGCCTTCCTCATATCAGTAGAACCTTTGGAGTTTGTGTTACTTCTGAGTGTAAGGTGAACAGGATTTAAGCTGTTGTGTAAATGTTGCTGTTTGAATGTAGTGGCTGTTGAGGGTGACACTTTGTAAATAACAAATTCATATAGTTTTATAACAACATTTAAAGTTCATTTTAAATATATGGCACACAAACTCCCATTTTCTCCAACCAGAGCAGTGGCAGAGAATGTCTTGGGTGGTTTCTTAATCAAATGATTAATTCCAATTTTATCCAAAGCCCCTGTATATACATACTAAAGGGAATAATCCTATATTGTCAGGGGGATGGACCAGATGACCTACTAGAGACCAGCAGCCCTAGCTCACATGAATAGTTCTTCCTTACGTGTCCCATTGAAGTCTCAGTGCTTGAGTAAATGTTGCAGGACAAGACACAGTCTTTCTTGTTTCTAACTACCATGATTTTATCTTCAATCTTCTGAAAAGGAGGGAACAAGAAATCTCTTTTGTTCACTTCATTTGAAGTTTCCATCTGTTTTGTTTTATTTGGGAGAAGCGAGCGTTGGTGGTGGTGTAGGGAAGAACTTGAGGAATGAGTGTTTGCTGACAGGTTTTTAACAAAGAGAACATGCTATTTCATTTAGCCTCTTTGATATAAACTGTATCCTCTGAAAGCATTGCACAGAGAGAGAAACAGAAATTAATAGCAGAAGGGCAGAGGTAGAGGCATCTCTTTTTAGTTCTTTTTGATTGTTACTGTCAATTTTGAGAAGCCAGACCCACATTTAAAATATAATTGCAACCTGAAGAACTGGCAGTGGCTTAAATGTTCCTCCCACAAATATATACATTTTTCTTCTGCCTATAAAGAAAAATAAACTCCAATTAAGTTATGCTAAATTTCTGGGGTACTTTTAAAAAGATGTTAAGAATACATAATTATTAGGTATGCAAGAAGCTTAGTGTTCTTATAGGTGAATTTGATGTTACACATCCAATTTCTAAAGGCAAAGGTAGAATTTTTTTATGATATTTCTGCTCTTCCTCCCCATCTGATTTAGAAAATCTCAGGTTTATTATTTTGTTCACATGGGATAGATCTGAAAACATTTATATAGTGTTTGTCTTGCAGGAACCAAACACATTTGTCTCCTAAAATCTCTGCCCCTCTAAATATTTATACATATGTATTTATATTTCTGTATATCTTTATGTATACAATTTGAGAAAGAGATATTTGCTATACAGTGTTCTATAAACCATTGGAAATGCAAACATGCTAATTTGTATGCCTGAAAGAAATAATTCCTAATCTTAAGAAATGTTTGTTTATGAAAGAATTCTGAGTTGTCTTGTTAGTGTGTCAGTTTGCTTTGTATTATATAGATGAACTTAACAAGAAAGCCAAAAAAAACCCTCCAACTTTGTTTTGTTTTAATAATCAGTTAGAGCTGGATTCTGCAACCCCCTGAAGTGGGTTTGCAAGATCTATCCTTTTTGCATAGTGCTGCTTCACAGAATATAGATTAAGTTGCTTGCTGGGCCCTGAAGAGCTTGACATGAAGCGGTTTGATGTGCACTATTTACCCCTTACTTAGACAAAACTCTAAACTTCAAAGAAAGTTTTTCTTAAGAAAATACAGATCAGCCCTATAGAAAGACGAGGCAAAAACTGGGGACCACACATTAAGTTAAGGATGATCAGGAGAGATGATTGGAATGGAAAGCTTACAAGGATTCCTCGAAGAAACAAGTTTAAAGGGATATTTGGATGGGAAAAGAAGGAGCTCTTGGAGGATGAAATCTGAGACGCTGCTCCAATCGAGAAGGGAACAGCATGAATAATGCTAGAGGATAGGGGTCAGAAAAAGATGAAAGGGGTAGTGGAGATGGGATGGGGGGGGGAACGGGAGGGAATTAGAGCAGATAAATTGGTGGATGGATGAGATTGTGAATATTAAAATCCTTCAGTTTGTGTAAATGCAGCTGACTAAATTCAACCTTGGTGTAAGTGGGTATTACTGAACTGAAGTCAACAGAATTGCAACCTGCTTAAGTTAGTGGAATAATTCAGCCCTGGTGTTTTTGTGTTTGGTCTCAGTTGGTGTATGTCCAAGATGACTAGCTATATTTGGAGCTTGCTGTGACATATTTGACAGTGGCATCTTCAATGATCTTCTTTGTTTTTTTAAAAGAAAATTATTTATTTATTACGTAATACGTACAGTGAAGTAAAGTAACCTTTTTGAGCTAAACTGAAGAAGGTCTTGGTATCTAGTAGGTGTCCAGACTCTGTTTGGGTCATTTTACTTCATATATTTAATTTCAAAGTTTTGGTGGTTAAATTGAAAGCCAAAGATTCTGGAATCTGTTGACTGTTAATATTCCATGTGCTTTATTACCGTTTGTTGTTAGATTTCCTATTTCTGTTCTGAGACTGCAGATTTCACAAGTATGATGCTTTCCCATATCATGTGTTTGAGTCCAATTGAACTCTTGACAGGTGGATCCTATGACACGGTTACATATGAAATCTTTCATTTTTAGTTCTCTCAGCTGTGCAGTCATCTTGTGTATGTTTTTGCTTGTAAGGACTCCTATAACTGTAGCAACACAGTAAAAGTTGAAATGGCACACGCATATCAAATCCTTATTTTCATTCACTTAAATGTCACTACAATGAGTATTTTTAGAAATGTATCATGTTTGTTCTCATCCTGAAAGTGAGTTTATAATTTTTTTCATAAATACCCGCCAGCAGTATTTGAATTCTGAGTAAACTGTATGTGCAAATCAGGAGATAAATTTTTATCAGCTCAAATTATTTCAGAATCTGTTTTCATGCTCAGATAACAAAGACATGGCTTTGTTTAAAAGCAAAAAATCAACCTGGTCCCCGCCAAATGAGAGAGGCAAATTTTTGCTTGTTTTAAGAAATTTGGTTTGAAAATAACCAAGGTGTGACTATTTTTGAAAATCCTGTGCTGATTATTCACATTTACTTTTCTCTTTCTTAAGCATGCACCTAAGTGTGCCATTCCAAATGTTCACAAATGCAGTTACTTGTTTTTGCAATTAATCTTGCCAACAATTCTAGCTGATTTTACAAGTGGAAAGAGGCGGTTTGGAACTGAGAGTTTTTCTGATCTGTAGATATTTCTTGGCCTCATACAAGTTTCATTCTTTATAAAGAACTGTACCCTTTTGCTCAGAGTGAGCAGTGCTCAGCAATAGTCCTTTTAAATTTTCAACTCATCACATAATAGTTTATAAAATGTTAACACTGGTAATTTAAGAAACTAATTTATTTAGCAGGTGTGCATCTGAGGATTAATTTTTGCAATAATTAAGGAATCTTTGACTCTGATTTCTGGGAGGTCTCCAATTATAAGTGCTACAGGATGTTGTGGTTCACAAGACATTTGCTGGCTGTTTTTAAGAACTGATACGGTTTGAATATGCCTCATCTGATCTGGCCTGCAACATGAAGCAAGGCTTGGCCTGGATAATACTTGGACTGGGGACCTCAAAGAGTAATCTTTGAAACATGTATCTTTTGTGCACCATATTGTTAATCATAGCCATAGGACTACTACTGACAGAAAAAGCAGATTCTCATTTAGTTCAGTATGTATCCCTTCTGCTTCTGGATGTGAAGGTCTCTGGTTCAATTTCTTTCTGCAATGGATTCCTCACAAATAGGGATAATCCTTCATTTGATGTTTGCTCACTTGGAATCCCTTCGGTATTCTGCAGTGTCCACATCAGGCTTTGCAACTCTTCTTTTTTTCCTTGCTAGAATTCACTTAATCAGTAGCTGTTTTTATTAGTCATGGTTGAGGCGAAACATTTAAGAATAGGCTGTAAGGAATAAATCTGCATTGGCAGAGATGGTACAAGAGAAGTGATGGATCCCCCATCTCCAATTTTTATCATTCTTTATTAGCTTATGAGTTTCCTGAATTACTGGTCCTTTTTTTATCTTTAGAAATTCCTTGTGATTATTCTTTGGGGGGGTAGGGGGAGGACAAAATGAAACTGTGCTTTGGAAAGTTTGGAGAAATGCTGTTCAGCTTTTTTGGAGAACTGGTCATTAAAATAAATGCAAATGTGTCGTATGACAAAATATTTATTGAAATGCATTTAAAAAGGACATTTCTAAAGATTTTTAAAAGCCACAAAATATGTTAAAGTGACAGTATGGATGAGATTTTAATTGCTCAAAAATCAGGAAATTCAGAGATAAAGTTTCCACAGCAACCTTAGCTCTGGCCTTTTCTATCATCTTGCCATGAAAGATCTTCTCGTAAGGCATATATGCAACAATGAGCAATGTACAGTATAATGAAAAAGAGCCACAGTTGCTCTAGTAAAACTCTGGAATGGTTGAAATTTATTTACCAACAATGTCAGTTGCTGTAGCATTTCTGTGCCTTACATTATTTGTAAATATAATTATAATAAACCATATTACTAGATACTGTTTTGCCCATTTGCCAGTCTTTGTTGACCATTCAAAAATTTATCAAAATTTTAAAATGTCTTGCATTTAGATGCACTTTTCTATATAATCTTAGATACGCATGTGTAGAATTTGTATTGCATATATATTTTGTGGCTCGTATAATCCAAAATCCTATTATGGGAACAAATTATGGCCTCCAGTTCTTCCAGGTATGGAAAACCCTTAATGCAGCAGAATCCGTCAATACAGTGCTGCTGCTTGAGGAGGGGAAGGTAGGATTGTGGGAGCCTGTGCAGAGAGGATCCATGCCATGCAAGCTGAAGATCATAGCTCCTTTAGCTTCACTGCAGAAGGGAAGATTTAGGGTGCAGTTGCAAGGCCAGAGGATGTGTGCTGCGTGGAATCATTGTTCTCTCTCTTTAACCTGATGTAGCAAACTCTGTGGCTATCAGTCTGAATATTTTATCTAGTTTTTCTTGAGGGAAAACAGGCCCAGAGACATACAAACCCTGTGAGAGGTTTTTGTCTCAACTGCCCTATTGTTGACACACAAGGTAATTAACAGTTCACCCTCCTAAACACTTAACCAGGGTGAATAGCGTGTTAATTTGATTCTGGCATGCTTTGCAGAACAAAGTCTTTTTTCCTCCTATTTCGGTGAATGGAAGATCTCCCTCATTAGTACAAAAACAAAAAAGATTTATTATTTTGGAAAGGGATTAGCGGTGTGGTAAAATTTCAACTTATGAAGCACAAATGAATACACTAAAAATATCCTAGTGTATTGAAAGACTTAAGTGTAATGTGCTGTATAAATGTACATACAAATGCTTAGGTTTTACATAGCACTTTATAGCCCTAGATCTGGTAAATAACATTATTCTAATTATACAGATGAAAACTGAGACATAGAGCATCTCTTGCTTGTATTTTAAAGGCACAAACTGATTCAATGCTAAACTAGAGAGGGAGTGTGGAAATGGAGTGGTTTATTGGTGTGCTCCTCATGCAGAAAAAGCCAAGGATATATGGCCTGGGTATTAACCAGATTGCATCTTTATTAGTCAAATTACAGGCAAGGTTCCTGTTGGGGGACCGCCCAGTGCAGTCACTTGCATCCCATTGATTCTTTGCCAATTCTTGGGGTGTTCCACCATACCAGGGGACCTATAATTGCAACAGGAAGTTCTCAGGGCATCTCCACCTGCCCACTAACATCCCTCTCCTTTTTAGGGATTGAGACGAGGGGGGTCTTGACCAGCAGCGCCATAAAGCACATTGGTGGGGTAGTCCCTTGGTCCCAGAGAGTAAAATGTGTTGCCCCATCTTGTAAGGAGATTCTCTAAAGATGTCCCCTATGTTCCCTTTTTGGATCTGGAACGTAAATCAGTGAGTTCGTAGACTAAGCACCTGCTACAAACAGGTGCCAGTATCAAGTTGGCTGCTTCCCCAATGCAGCGTTTTACATGTAGACTTGCCCTGTGTGAAAACATCTGGTACTCCAAGCATAGTTGCAGGAAAAGTTGCTGAGATGGGAGGGCAGACACATACTCAGGATCTTGAAACATTTAATCAGTGTTTGTTTACTAATTAATTAAAGGGGCAGCGGGGGTGAAAAGTACCATGTTTTCCCCCTCTCCTCCAGACACAGTATTATGACTTTGAATCAACCCCCTGGGCATTTTAAAGAAATAAATCAGTGCATTGTATTTAATTGTAAGATTTTCAATCATCTTTCTATTCAATACACTTTTAAACACGACTTACTACATCCCTCATCTTTACTATACTCTTCACCCTTCCTGGCTTTTCTCTACTTTCTGTCTTTTCTGTAATAGATTATTGTACATCTTTCCTTATTTTTCACAAATCCTTTCTCTTCACCCCTCCTTGTATATCTCTGTCTCCACATTTCATTCTTACAGTTCTCACCTATATTTTGCTCTTTTCTTCTTCTGAACCACAGACATTTCTCACTTCCTCACTTTTTTGGTAATTTTTTCCATAGTTTTTTCCACCCAGCCATCCATACTATTGCTTTGAAATATTACCAGCTGTCTGCTGGTCAGAGGACTGAACAATGCCAGCCTAAGATTTAAGATGAAAGAAGTGGCCCAGATCTTTATGCCCAGGTGAGAAAATAATCCTCACTTGCCAGGTGGAAGGAAAGGCGAGGGTGCTGGGTTTTCTGTTGGGTTTCTGATCTGGACCTTGCTCAAAGGCCCTTGGTCAGTCTGCTAGATGTCTGATAAAATTTGAAACACTTCTCACACCACTCCTTGATGGGCAGCCTTGGGGTGAAAGTACAGCATAAGATAGCAGTTGGAAGACGGCCAAGTAACTGGAAAATATGAATGTGTCCACATGAACCTTACTCATTCTGCAATGAACTTAATCCACTTTCAAAGTGGATTATCTCATTTGTAATAATTGGCCAGTTAATTCGCAAGAAGGGGTTGCATTGTGTGCATGCACATAATTTTAATTAGAAAAAACAAAAGTTAATGTGTAAAAATCCTCCCTATGTAGACAAGCGGTCAGTCAGCTTCCCTCTGGAACTTCCTGGTCATTGTGAGAGATCTGTCTCCCCTACTTGTCATTAATCCTCTGCCTCAGTGAATAGCTCTGGTGCTGCCTCTGCTGGGGATCATAGCTTTCCCAAGCAGCCTCAGAGTGAAATAGACCTGATTCTTGTCAGTTCTGTTGCTGCCCAGAGGGCTCAGAAAACCAGCAAAACAAAGTTCTGCTACAGCTTTTTAATCAGTATTACCAGCCCCCAAAAATGAAATTGGCTTAACAATCACAATAAGAAAAAGAGAAACCCCAACATGTATTTGCCTTCAGGGTGGTTTTTTTGGTTGGTTGGTTCTTGTTTTTTGTGTGCCTTTTGGGTGCATTTGGGCCACATTTTCAAGCTCTTCCGTCACAAGGGCTAGAAACTCTTTAAAAATGGAAGTTGAGACTTTTCTTCTAATCACAGGCTCCCAAGAGCTGACTTTAAAAAAAATCCAAAAACACCACCACCAGAACTCCCAAAAGAACACACTAAATATCATGACAGTTGGCAACTCTAGCAAGCAGAATTTTCAAGCTATGCAAATATGGCTTTTGCAGCCAAGGGCTCTGGGCTCCGTGTGATGAAATTAATTCTTTTGGTATTTGAAAACTCATTTTGGAAAGTGCCTTGTGCCCAACATGACACATGTTGCAATATGAACTAGAGTGAACGTTCCACATCAGCATAATGGGACATAAATGGTGTCATCATATATGTAGTAGTCAGTGCCACATGGAAACATTTTGCCAAATGCAACATTTTAAATTTAACTTTGTTTGGAAATTATTTGATGCATGGAGATTGGAACAAAGAGAGTGAGCATGGAGAAGTAGGGGTGAGAGAAAGAGGAGAAGGGTAGAAGAGGTTTTACAGTTGATATAGGGTGGTCCAGGACTTTTCTTGCTTTGGGTCATGTTATTCCTTGTGGAAGATGATTTATCCAAACATGATCAACTTTATCACGGTGATATGCAGAAACTTCCCAGTTCTCATCTGGATGATCTGTGAATGATCCAGAAATGATGGATGGTGTGACATCAGAGAGAGCGGAGAGAAAGGTTTGAAAGGGCTTGGGTTCGAAAATAAAAAGACAGCGTCAAGACTGATGAGAACCAAAAGTGCAGTTTGTTTTTTAAACTGGCCTTAATCAGAAAAATCTGTTGGTAGTCCCAAAATTAAAGCTGCAACATAGATCAAATCTTCATTTCTCAAATCGAGCTGGATACACAAGCAAATGTGAGGCTCTCCGTTTTTTGTGATCACTGATGTGCCCAGGGCGCCACTTCATGGATGTGCATGTTTCATGTACTCTGTTATGGTTTGTAGGAAGGGTGATCCACACAATGCAGTTGTATTTGCTTGCTTCGTTCATGTGAGCTGGCAGTATTGAAATACAAAAAAAATGGAGATCAGGCAGGATATTGAAAGCCTTAGAAAAGATGAGGCAACTAGCATGTGCTATAGAAACTGAAACAAAGGTGGTGGGTTTAATTTCAAGCTCCCTACTTTTGACACTCTGTCTCCCTGCAATAATCTTCAAATTGCTTTGTGCAGTCATGGTGTCTGGTATCGCCATGCAGTACATATCAAAATGCAGAATAAAATGTGTTTTGGTGTAGTGTGCACTGTTGCTGTTTCTTTTGAGAAAATTTATAAATTTTCAGGAAAATGTGAACATGTGATCAGAACTGTCTTTGTTTTACCTACTCCGGTGTGGAGAAAACTCGGAGTGCTTTGTGCTAAGTGCTGTTAATCAGTTTTTGTTCACAGCATGGTAATGAGTATACATTAACTATAACACCTACAGTATATTGGCAGCCAAAGATCAGAGTGTGAAATCTTTGAGAAAATGGAAAACTTGTTAGGGGCACTTCTCAAGCAGTCAAGACATTTTAAAGAAAATCTACTAGATGGGTTTCATTAATTAGGTAATTGTTATGCGATTCAGGGAGAAGTCTGTCATATTTAGCCCTGTACTGAAAGGCAGCAGAACTTACGCAGCTATTTGAAATGGCAGAAGCCTTTTCCGATATTTTTCTTCTCCTCAAGAGCTCCTGTGTCCCACACCACCCTGCTTGTATTATTCAGCAGTGTTTCCCTGTACAAAAAAAGAAAATTGAAATATGTAGATGTTGGTATCTCATGGATAGCATGAGATTTTTCACTTGAAATTTTTCTTGTATAACATACCAGTCATAAAAAAAGCATTTTCCTGTGAAGCATCCTTTTAAAAAAAAAAAAAAAAAAAAGTTAAAGCTAGACAATTATATACTGTAGAAAGTAAAGGGGAAAAGATTGTTTTTAAAATAAATGCCTTAACCTTAACTTACCCCATGGCCTGTTTGTGATGGGTTTTTTTAAATAAAATAAAATATTTCAGTTGATGCAATTATGGTAAATTGAAATTAAAATTGTGATGGTAGGAAATGAAAAAACAGCTGAGGAAAAGCAGCTGTCTTGCCTCTTTATGGTGTGAGCAGTGAAAGCTTTTACACTGAACACTTTACCATGTGTGACTGAAGAAGAAATAATTCCAAATAAAGCATTCTCATGGTGATCCAGTGAATATTTTGAAAGAACTGATTTAATAGGGGAAATGCTTTAGTGCATTTGTGTTCTTTCAGTCTTTTCTGTGGAAGATCAAGTCAAGAATTATTATAGACTACAGCTGTGTTCTTCCATTTAGAACTTGTATAGGATATCAGCTGAGCCAATTAAAAAATGGTGACCACAGCCTTATTCACTTTGAAAGACAAATCCATACACTTGATCAAGAAGGGCTGCTTTGCAATCATATTCACCCATTCAGTTTCACTGGGTGGCATTAAATCTGATTAAGAAATACTGTTCTACAATTGCATTCTCTTGCCTGTCTTGTGCATGCTATGAAAGGAAGAGCCTCAGAAGACATGTTCAAGGCTTTTATTTCAATAAAAAGGTTGTGGGGGGAGGCGTCTTGCACCCTTTGTAAGTGGTTATGCAGATGATCTGACGGAGAAGTGCCATTTGGTCTGAAATATTAAATGAATGTCTTGAGAAAGGAAGAGCAGTCAGTGCTTGTTTGCATTTCTTTCCCACTACCTGCTTTGTTCCCCAGACTCCCAAGAAGGATCAATGACTGATCCCATATTCTCCTTTCTACATTCCAGTAGACTTGTAATAGATGTGTCCCCCACCCCTTTTTTAAAAAAGTGTGCTCTATAGCGACGCTTTCATCCTCGCCATAAATGTGATATGAATAAGTTGGCCTCTTGGTGCTACTTCTGCTACCAAGTTTACTTAAAAAGAATTTAAAATAATTTAGTCAGAATTTCACATTATACTGTTGCACACAACAAATGCCAATCGAATTATAACGAGTGCAGTGTGTTAAGGAAATTGCATGGGGTTTGTGGTTGACTTCTAACTAGAGCAATATCTGGCTTATTAACTATTGAACTGTGGTCTATAAGAACAAATCATTTTTCATATGCAGCTCTTTGGCAAATAAACCCTTTACATTATTATAGCTAGCCTGGGTGGGCTTAAGAACAAATAAATTCACACTTTCACTAATGTGCATTTATTTTGCTACACCTTTTTTTCCTTAATATAAATCTGGCTTGGTATATAAGATTTTTTGGCGTCTGGTGGTGGTGTATTTTTAAAATATAAGCCCAGCTCTTCTTTGCATGGCACTTATTTTGTGTTTCTATGTTAGAGGTTCACATTTAACCTGTGTTGTTTGTCCTTTAATGTATTTCTGGTGGTTGGTAGCTGGACTAAATTACAGAGGGTTTTTTTTTTCCTGGATGAATGTGTGATTTGCTGCTTTGAGAGGAATGGAAATTAGTGCTGCACCTAAGGGAAATGGAACTCCTCTCCCCCCAGTTCTTTTAAAGGTCTTTGAAATGCTACTTTCCTTGATTTTTGTACCTTCAATTTGTGTATCAGGTCATAAATCTCTCAAATTACTCTGTGCCTCCAAACATGAGAAGATCAAACTCCCAGGGAGTATCACTTCTCTTGTTAGTCTTTTTTAGCGTGTTTGATATGTTACTTTTCAATCTTAAAGAGAGAGTTGTAGTTTTGACCTTTTACTTGGTTGGAAAGTGCAGTGCTGTTGCATGAAGCTGCTTACAATTTAAACACTTTCAATAGTATTTGTGGTTTTTCAGTATGTTCCTGCTCAACTAAACTGTACAGGCCACACACAGCCCCAGCTCCTGGGGACACAGCTGGATGGGGGTGAGGGGCAAACAGATTTTTAAAAGTTTGCGGACCACTGCCCTAAGCTTTGTTGTCCTTACTTGCTACTGTCTAGAAAGTTAAGACCAGATCCTGCAACCCTTCTTTATTTGAGTAGTATAGACTGATTCCAGTGATACATGTCTTGCATGAATATGTTAACTTTGTGAGGTGTGCATTGTCAGTAGGAACAAATATGGTCCTGAAGGTTGATGAGTAAGGAGTGCTGGATTGGATCCAGTGCCTATTTGATTTCTATAATTATTTTTCCTTTTTTTTCCCTTCTAGAACATACATTTAGCTGAGAGGCTAATGGCCTGCCCCTTAACGCCTGCAACATTTTGGTGGTTGTATGTTCTATGGTTGTAGAGTTCCACATTCCAATATCTTTTAGAACTGAATTTAAAAAGAAAAATATTTACGAGGGATGACAAGTTCCAGAGTGGTAGCCTCTGACGAAGTGGCTTGGAGCCCACGAAAGCTTATGCCTGAAGACATTTGTTAGTCTTTAAGGTGCCACAGGACTCTCATTGTTTTATATGAGGGATGTCTTTTTGAAGAACTCCAGACAAAATAAGAGTTCAGAATGGAAATGCCAACACAGCATTCAGTATAGAATAGTGTATGTGGTTGGTACAGGTCTTTGAAACTGAGGCCCTCCAACTTCCATTGATGTCAGAGGAATCTATGTGTGTTCTGGGACTAGGACCTATAAATTGATTTCCCCTTCCTAGATTGTCACTCTCTTCCTGAAGGTGGCAGACACATAATAGGACTTTGAGATTTGGGTATACATTACACAGAACAGGTGGAATCCATTCAACCTTCTTTTAAATGTGTTAAAACCAAAAGTATCTCCCTGATTAGGCAACACTAGCTGCTGTGGGATATTTAGGGGTTTTTTTTACTGCTCAAGAAATGTTCTGTTTTGGAAACTGTGGTTGGCTTAATGCGAGCCAGGGAAGTATTTAATGAAATGATAGATTAACTGAATTTTGATTTGTCCTCTGTTTAAAAACACACTCCTGACTGTTGTGTAAATCAGGGATTTGCAGACTGTGGGATAGAGTTTCCAGGTGGCCCAGCTTCCTCTGTGGTCTCTTGCTGAGCTCAGCACAACCTGGGAGCGTGGATGGCAGTTGCCTCACTTAAGTGAAAGAAGAGAGCGGTCCTCAGCTTTGCGCTTGGTGGCCCTTGATCAGCAGATATCGGGCTTTCATTTATTTTTATCTTCGAAGGGTGCTTTTCTTTCTCAAACTCCACTTTCCTAAGTGATGGTAAAAAAGGAATAAATAAAGAATTTAGGGGCAAGGGTTATTTGACTACCTTGTTAAGTGAGATAGTTAGACTGACAGCTAAAAAATGCACATGCAATCCTCAGCCCAAACATAAGCAATTCACTATTGCTCAGATATTCCCCTCCACTCCCCCTTTCCCATGAGGATTTTATGGGAACTCATCACCTCTTGTCCATCTCTTCTCTTCATGCTCCTTATAGAGTCTCTTCCCCTTTTCAGCCTCATTTTGCCCCATCATGGTGGTGTGTGGCTCTCTCTCCTTTGGGACTTTGACTTGAGACGAAGTGCCTGGCTGCCTTCTTCCCTCTCAGGGTTTATTTGCCACGTTTACCTTCCCCCCTCCACTCTCTCAGTCTCTTCTGTCATCCTTATTTGCTAGGTTGTTCCCTGGAGGTGTGTCTGTTGACCTCTTCCTCTTGAGCCATTATAGCAGTTCTGAAGTGGAGGATGCAAGTTCTGGCAAACTTCTCACTTTGACTCCCAGTAGCTGGCCTCATTGGCTCAAGAGTTGAGTTACCAACTCAGAAGGCAGTTTCCTTCCTTTCCCATTCATTGCTGGACCCTCCTTGAAGAGGCTCCTCAAGCCCTGTCCCTTTAGCAGATGGCTGAAGATTTGAGGAAGGACTCCAAGCTGTCACTGTGAGCACAGACTGTAGCCCTGTTGTTCTGGTAAAGTTAGGACTCTCCTCTTGTCAGGGAAGTGAAATTGTGAAGGCCTTTTAAGAAGATGGTGCGATCCCTCGGCTTACCCAGTGCATTTAGAACCTGAGTTAATCTGGTGTCTGAAGGACTGTTTTTCACATACACGTTCTGATATGACGAGACATTACTCTTCTACTCGGTCATTTGCTTGGGTTGCCTATTAAATTAATCATCACAACATTAACTTTAAAGATGAATTCCAAAGGGGGAGCTGTGTTAGTCTATTGTAGAAAGACAACAGAGTCCTGTGGCACTTTTAAAGACTAACAGATTTATTTATCGCATGAGCTTTCGTGGGAGTAAATCTGTTAGTCTTTAAAAGCGCCACAGGACTCTGTTGTCTTTAAAGATGATAGGCAGCATAAAGAGAGCCTTCCTATATGCGTGCCTGCCCGCTGTAGTCTCTTGCACTACTGGCTTCGGGACAGCTCCCAGCTTTATACCGAAGTTGAGATGCCATACTTCCCAGGTACTACTGCACCTCTTGAATTTGGAATTCATTGCGTGTGGAGGTTTGACATGATCTGCTTATCTCTGTTTTTCAGTCCAAACTCAAATTTTGCTGGTTTCTTTTATGCATTCTGATTGACTAAGCTTTGCTTGTTATACCCTGGTCTCTGCCCTGGTAAAAGGTGCTATACAAGCACAATTTCTGTTACTGCTTAGTTGAAGCCCATGAAAATCAAACTGTTAGTTGAAAAACTGTGAAGATACTTTGCTCAGCATAACTCCATTGGCACATGAGAACCCTCTTAACGCCAAATTTACACTGTCAGTGGTACGCACATCTTGTGAAATATGTGAGCACTGAGAATGCTGGCTTGGCTCGTGTTATACAAAGCATGAATCCTTTCCAGTAAACTGAGTCGGACAGACTTTTTCCAGCTAAACGTTCTTTCAGTGTCTTAAAAAAGAAAAGAAACTGCAGCTGTCAATTTAACCTTAATTCTGAGTTGCAAAAACTTGTGTTTATTTTCTTTTAATGTAAATGCTTCAGGAATCATTTGCAACCTGTACAAACTTCGGAAATTGCTAATTAGAGGGGAAAGGTCACCCTTGGAAAGTAGCAACTTTGGCATTTCGTATAGCAGCTAACACACCTTCGCCCTTTTATGCATGCTCCTTATTCACAGTTCTCCTTGAACTATATAAACTTACAATTTATTTTACTCTTATTAGGAAACTTCCTGCTGGTGAAAAGTGTCAATATGACTAATAGTTCTGAAGTCTTTTTATCCCTCTTTTGGAACTGGTCCTATGATGTGTTGCGCAGTCTCCACTCCTTTTGAAATAAGAAGGTGAGGATTCTTAGCACCTTTGAGTAGTTGGTCAGCAGTATCAGACCTCAAATTCCCCAAACTGGCGTAGCATGGATAACAGCATTACAAACTTCCGCTCCTTTCCCCCCCATTTTGAGAGAACATCCTCTTTTGGTTGAGAGTTAATTTATTACTGAATGTGACTGCCAGGTCTTCAAGCTTCATGGAATAAGTTGGTCATTAGGTTTTTAGGCAGATTGTAGGGGATAATAAAAGCAGACTGTTGAGTGAAAAGTAGCAGGTTGTGCTGGCTAGCCTTTTAACTCTGGAGAGAATAATAGAGGTTGTTTATCTGTAGAAAAGCTTTTTCTTGTTTTCCTAATGTTATTCAGAGCTTGAGAAATATGATTTCATTTTAGGGGAAAAAGGTTCTAAGCTTGAAAATGGTATTAAGTGTTTGAGAGGGAGATTTTGGGTGAAATTCTGGTATGCCTTTCTTTTAAAAACATTTTTTTTTTCTTTTGAACAAGCCATTTATTTGAGTTTTGTAGAGATTTAGATTTTTTAAAGTCACTAAACGTTTAATTTAGTCATTTATTTTGTGAAAATACAATGAACAGGAAATACTAAAAATTATTCAGTTAAGCTTTAAAGAACTGTAAGTCTTAATACAGATGCAGAAGTGATTTAGCTCTGGAGGTAAATCTGTATAATCCTGCCAGTTATGGGTTAATCTGTCATCAGACCGAGATTGTAAGGAGGTCTATTTGTTTACTTAGTTAGCTGCTTCACAGAGTTTCACAAAATTAATATTTTTAGATGAAATAAAGAATTAAAAGGACTATTTTGGCTGAAAATATGAAACTGTAAAACTCCATTTCACCATGCTGTTGTATATGCCTGGATTTGCTCATACATATATTTTGTTTTGTTTCCCTGGGTAGTTGGCAGGAGGAAACCTAATACATGAGCTTGCAGTAATAAGGAAGAGAGAGAACATCTAGTGGGTGAGAGAATTTACCTTTGGGTATGGTATACAGTTGAAAATGTGTTTAGTGAAACCCACTCCCCATGGTGCTGCCTTAGGAACAGCTGTTTTTTGAGTGGTGGGTCAGCCACATGACAATAAAATCACCTCTTTGCCTTTCCTTTCTTCCCTAGTTTACCAGTCACCTGATGACAAATTAATTGAGTCAGTGAGCACTAAAACTAACTGAGGTCATCTGTTAAGATGACAGACACCGTAGAATCAGCTCTCAACCCATTTTAAATTGTTAAAGGAGACCAATTTCTGTGACGTATCTGAGGCAAAGCTCTCATTCCCACCCCCTTCAGCTTGTATAATAATGCACAAATATATAATATATGATTGAGGGGGTTGTGTCTTTCCTCTGAGACGCCTGATATAAGCCCACAGAGAGGGTCTCAGCCAGACTAAAATGGACCCATAGTGCAGACTAAGAAAACCCCTATTGTCAGGGAATCTGGAATAATAACAAAAACAGGTCCGAACAAGTGAAATTGTATTACTTTCTGCCTACCAGACAAGTTACTGATAAGGACTCATAATTCTGTGTGCATTTCCAGCTTGCCAAACCTGAGGTTGGGAAGGAAAACTGGCTGACTGCCTCAGTTTCCTTGTAAATGCCACTGAACAGCAGTTGTATTTCACTTTACATTTTGGGGACAGTTTGAGTTAGCTGTATACATTCTTGCTTAACTGTAAAATGGGGCAGAATGGCTGAGCAGAGCAAAAGGACGAATTTAGTTAAGTGTCAGGCCAGCCTCTGTGTTTCTATATTTTGATGTTAATTAGAAAACTCATGGTGCCTTGACTCAGGTATAGCAGTCAACTCACCCAGGATTTTTTAAGTGCAGATCAGGTCCAATCAGAAGCTTCCCCTGGAGTGAGAAATACAAAATCCATATAATATTCTTTTTATAAGCTTTATACAAATAGTAATAAATAGTAATGTTTATTTTCTTGTTGAAGAAAACATTTTGAAGTCCAGCTTATCCTTGGACACATTGTCTGTTATTTTCCCGTCATTTTCTTTTCATTCATTTGCTGATTAACATTATTTCTTTTTAAAAACTCTTAGAGGATATAAAAGAAGGCAGGGTGCAATTTTCCTCTGAGAGTTTTAAAAAAGAAATACCATTATTAATTGGTAAATGACGCAAAAAAGAAAGATGGAAAAAAGACTTGGATGACTGAGGATTTGTACATTCTTGTTTTAATCTCTAATACATCTCAAACAACATGTTTTGAAGACGCCTTTGAAGCCCCTTTCTGATTAAGGTATAGTAGATTGTGACTGAGGAATACTGTATGCATGTCTAATACTGTAACTGTGTCTAATATGGGTTGCCTGTTATTTATTGTAGTTTATGAAAATAATGAAACTGCCATCTAATGGTTTGTGTGTGGGGCTTAATGATTATTATTTAAAAATAACCTGAGTTGATGGTCCTGGCATGCTTAGTTGTGTTATTAACTGTTTATTTTATATGTTGTGTCAGCTGTGACGTTATTTTGGGAGCTTAGTTAATAGTCTTTCTAAGATTTTTGCCAAGATGAATATAAATTAAAATGAAGGGGGAAAGCAGCAGAGAAGTGGCCATAATTCACCAAATCCTCTCTGTCTGCTATAATCTATCTTTTGTGTCTATCGTGAGGAGGTTCTTGAAGAGAATGTTGCCCTACTCAAATGCGTGAGGGCTATTAAATAGATCTCTACTTCTGCTATCAGTTATATGTGTGATCAGCACTGAGAATTCTCTGTGATCTCTTCTAGCTATAAAACAGACCTCTGACAGGGTTGTTTCTTACAACCCACGCAACAAAATGTGTGGCATTCAAGATTTTAAAAAAGACGTTTTTAGTACTGGAAAAAAATAATAATCATCCTGTTAATGAATAAATATTATTGACAAAAATAGCTGAAGGGATTCTGTTAGAACTGTTTTTACTTCAGGATCTCATAAGTACCCTTTTCTATTTCTAATGTAATGCCTGAGGCATTAGAATTAATTTCAGCTTTGAATGTATGCTTTACACAGCAGATCACAGTAAACAGAATTATTGATATCTACATACGTATATATTTAAAAATCTATCTTCCATCTTTAAGATGTTGATCAAAATGAAGCACTGGTTTCTCCATTCTTAAAACAACTGTATGTTTTCTGTTGAAACATGGTGAGCCATGAACAAAAAATGCAGAGTATCAAAGAATATTGAAACACTGCAGAAGTGTTTTTTATTCCCCTTGTTCTTTGGAGAGGGCTGAAATACAACATGACTTGTTTTATTCAATTTCTGTAGCACTTTACTTTTTGTAAGGCTTTTTGCTAGGGTTTCCCTCAAGAATTTAGGTCCTGACCTTGCAAACACTTAGGTGTATGCTTAATTTTTTGGCATATGAGTATTCCTATCAAAGTTGTATATTTGCAGGATAGGGGCATTAATAAATGCAGACGAAGGCAAGCAATCTTTTTCAGTCTGAACCCCAAAAGTGTGGAGAATATGGGAAAATAAAAACTGGGGGCCAGCTCTCTGGCTGGTGTAAAATAAATCAGCATAGTTCCATTGATTTTTCTTTAGTGCAATGACACCGGTTTACACAACATTATGTTCTGGTCTGTCTGGTTTGATGGTTACAGTTTTGGGGTGAAGGGGAAGGAGATGATATTCATGGAAGAAAAGGTGTAGGGAACTTAAGGCTCTTAGGAGCAGAGATTCTTAGTTTTGTTTGTGCAGCACCTGGTACAATGGGGTCCTGGTCCTTGACTAGCTCTCCTATATGTTATAATAATATCAATGACCATTATTTTTTAAATGGTGAGGTCTCTACACTGAGGTGGGAAGCTTCTGGAAAAGAAACCTTGGTTGTGATTCAAAATGTGTGGTGATGTTGCCATAGGTTATAAAAATAGAAACACTGTGAATTTGATGGCTCTTGTTCTGAGAGATGCAGTTATTTCTTCGTATTGTACAACTAGATTTAAAAAAAAAAAAGTCTAATTCAAAGCGCTTTTCCGTAGCAGATTCTGGTCATTTAAAAATCTGTCTCTTTTGAAGTCACTCCCACTTTATTGAAGTCTAACTAAGAGCACAATTTTGTGCTTTGACTTTTTCCCTTTAATCCCAATGATGGAGATTATAGGAAACAGGTGAAATGTTTTGAGTTCATACTTACTGAGTACATCTTCATATACATCACAAAAGACTACTCTATCATGCTTTTCAGTTTAATGCTGATTTAAAAAACAAAACACCATAGGCTATTAAAAGAAATGGAAAAGGGTTTATTTCCAGGAGTAAAAAATAGTTACCAGTTCTAAACAGCCATAAAATGAGAATTACACAGCATTCCAATAACTCTGTAACATTCAAGATTGATGCACTGTTAACTTAAGGATTTTCAAAGGCCCCTGGAACTTGTGTTTTCCCATTTTATATTTTCTTGGTAACCTCAAAAACAAAGGTACTGACTCACTTCATGATCACATGGCACTGGGGAAGCCAAGCTCCCCAACAGGCATTCTCAAAGCAAAGTGAGAGTGAGTTCAGAGTTTGATCACCCCATTAGTTATTTTTTGGGCAAATTTTAAATCTCAATTCATGTTTTATTCATCTGATACTTGGGAAAAAATCAGTGGGAGCTTGACTGAAATAAGAACCTGCTCCAGATTTGATTGCCTGTATTCTAAGTATTTGAAACAGAAAATGTTATTTTTAGATTGGGTCAGAATTTTGAGCCAGTGAACCTTGTAGAAGTCCCTTTCTAAACAAACAAAAAAACCCTTGCTTCTAGATTCATGAGATCTTTTCACTGCATTAGAGGTTGCTTCCTAGAATTCTGTAATTTGAGATGCTTGTATAGAGAAAAATTACCTAGCTCATTAGTTCGAGTTAGAATAATTACTTGAAAGTTTAACTGGTATAATCATCAAAATCTTGCTTAGCAGCCAGACTTCTACCTCATAGCTTAGTGAGCTCAACGGTGTTTGCATTAAATGGAAAATAGAAAGTTAACATTATTGTGTTCGTATCAAAGCCTCAAAACCCATAAGAAATTCAAAAGTAAGCCTGACTTGTAATATTGAATTTCCTGTTACTTTTCTTACAAAAGTAATATTTTTATGTAATGTAATACAGAGAAGGATAAGTTCCAAAGGGCTAGCCATGTTAGTCTAGTTCAGCAAAACAAACAAGGAGTCCTGCGACACTTTTAAAGACTACAGGACTACAGAGAAGGATAGTTTCACTATGTGAAAGTGGCAAAAATACATATTTAGAAAGCTATTAATATTTAGAATATATTTGTGCTTCCCTGCAATTCGAGATTGTTTTGATGCTTTCCTCTAAAGTGGAAAAGAAGGAAAAATATTTTCCTTCTGTATTTTTTTCTAGTGTAAAGATATTTAGACTATCCTATTGTGCATATACTACCAGGAGAATTTTTGTCTTCCTCATCCCAATTTGTATAGTTTATATATTTGTTATTGTTATAAACATATGCCAGAAAGAATCTGTACCTGAGGACAGAGCATTCAGACTGGAGCACAACACTCCAGTTTTGTAGGGAGGTGAAAGAATACCTTACTGATGTGCTTTGGAAATTTTCAAGCAAACAAAGGAGTTGGAAGAATCTGCTAGGAAGCGGGTAGAAACCAAAATGAACAAATAATAAATATTGTGAGTCTTGATGGTAAAATTTCTGTTTTTATTTTGTTTTAAGGGTGTAGTGGTGATGTAGAGCACTTTTATTACCAAAATGATTCATAAAAAGCTAGTCTAGCTAATTAAAAGACTTGTAATATTGGATCTGAGCACAAAAAATCAGGCTATATCCTCAACCCTTTCCTCTCATAATATTGAGTTGTATATGCTTGGTTGAATGTTGGATTGTGTTTTTTGTTTGCTCCCCCAAATCTCTTGTAGGGTGGTTATTGCAGGTGCGATAGGAGAGAGGCAGTAAAGTGGAGATAGGATTCTGTCATTTTGTTCTGACGGGGATGAGGTGGGTGATGAACTTTGTGGGAGTCCGATGGTAGGAGGGGGTTTGGTCGCAGTGACCCACGAGCTTTAAGATTCCATCTGTGCATCTAACCTAGAATTTCAGCAGCAACGTCACTGATGAATGTGTTTATCCTGAAGGTTCACAGTCCCAGAGAGAGGCCATCCACACAGATAGCCAGGTTCCAGCCTACTAAAGGCCTGGAGGATCAGAGAGATGTAGATTTATCTGGAAAAAGAAAGGAGCAGGGACAAATCCACAGTTCAGTCTTCAGATTTTGGAACAATGTCAGCTCTGTTGTAAGCAATAAATGGGAGTAAAATAATTTAAGTCTCCTGTGTCACAAGGTAATATCATGAATAGTTTCTGCCATGAAAAAAAGTCTTCAATGATATAGGTTTATCATATTCTTTCTCTCCCTCACAGGAAGTTGGCATGGATTGTTGGTTTTATTGGTCTATCCTCTGATTGATCAGACTTGGAACTCTTCGGTCCCTCTGGTATTCTCCAGATCATAATGGACAGTTCGTAACTCACTTTGCAGTAGCTGGAGTCTAATTAGATATTGAATCTGCTAAAGGAACAGACTTCGACTTGTAAGGATTTCTTCTCTCAAATGGAAAAGCAGTCTAGTTAATATTTGGTTCTAGGAACAACTCTGGGGCTATCACCACCTCTCAGTATCTAACATTTATTTCGCTTATGGATGCATCTTTGCGTGCAATACACAAGGAGACATCATGTATGACGGAGTACAGGTAGTGGGCTCTTTAAGCTAAAATTCATTAAAAATTCAGGTTGTTGCTGAACCTGTGGTAGAATTTTTCATTGCCCTAAAGAAGATCCGAGTCTCGTTTCTGGTGTGAATTTCCCTTTGAGAAGGGGCTCTGCAAGAGCAGCACTCTCAGGCCTTGCTTATATGAGAAGGGTTGTTGATATGGCAACAGTGGAAACACACCTTATACCAGCAGAAGAGCTCCTCTGATGGCATTGCTGATACGAGTGTCCAGGACAAACTACGCTTCACCAAAATACAAACTGCTTTGCTGGTGTAACTGTGTCTACACTGGGGCTCTTGCCAGTGTAGCTCTGTGAGCTAGCTAGGGATGTGTATTATTTTGTTCACATTCCTAACCAACATAATTATGCTGGCAAAACTTTAGCTGCTGACCAGGCTTCATTGTGCATTTTTGTTACGTTAACAGAAACTTACGACTGATGGGCTCCACTGGGGGTTTAAAGAAGGCATGGATGGGGGTTCTTAGGGCTGCAGAGACCCACCTCAAATAAATGAGGAAAAAAATACCATTCTTCCCTGTGTATTCAAATTCCAAAGGGGTAGCCGTGTTAGTCTATTGTAGAAAGACAACAGAGTCCTGTGGCACTTTTAAAAACTAACAGATTTATTTATCACATGAGCTTTCGTGGGAGAAAATCCCACTTCGTCAGACGCTTTGAAGATGGGAAACTTACAGAATGGGAGGAAAGAATAAATGGACACAAATCTGACATCAGAAATTGCAACACTACAAAACCAATAGGGGAACACTTCAATCTGCTCACTCCCTTGACGACTTGTTAATAGCTGTGTTGAAACAGATGAATAACAAATCACAGCTTCAAAGAGAAACTGCAGAACTCGAACTTATATGCAAATTTGACTCAGTTGCCTTGGGGTTAAACAGGGGCTATGGATTTTTCTCTCGTTACAACAGGTGATTTGACCTCACCTTCCTCTATGTGCTGTTCCCCAGTGTTTGAATCCTAACACCTATTTTGATTTGCTGTTACAGCCTGACCTGATCCTATGTCATACACTCGCCTGCATTTAATTTCCTCCCATTCTTTAAGTTTCCCATCTTCAAAGCGTCTGACAGTGGGATTTTCTCCTACGAAAGCTCATGTGATAAATAAATCTGTTAGTCTTTAAAAGTGCCACAGGACTCTGTTGTCTTCCCTGTGTATGGCATCTAGGAGCCTGAAATTAAATAAGGATTCAGGTTCTGACAGCAGGTGTGATACATTTTTCTTTGTTCATGAGACTGTTAATAAGCTATCAGACAAATGGGGAAAAGTCAGGCTGGTATGTCGTATGACCACAAATATTTTAAATCTGTTTAACTTCTGCATTAAAAACTCATAAATTCAACAGAGTAGTGTGAAAACCCTGGGGAAAAAGACTATAATCCTGGTGGAGAGGATTCAGCCACCCAGGGAATCTCTTAAAGAGCAACAGATGCCTTGTGGAAAACTGTGATATCAGTTACCCTTCAGAATAATTCTTCTTGTTTAACATGTGTTCATGGATTTTTTTCCTTCCCTCTTCTTAGTATGGTCTTAAACAAAAACCAGGATCTTCGTTTAAGCGTTCATCTGCTCCTGCTGCTGTTTTCCCACTTGAAGTCAGAATCCTTTGTTTGTGATGACACAATTACTTTCACCAAAGTTAACTATGATCTCCAGAAGTTTATGACTTCACATGGGGATAAATAGCAGGAGCAGATAAATTCTTAAATATCCTGTTTTAATGGAAATATTCCTGTTCATAAAGGAAATAAGAAATACATAATTTTTGTTGAGATGATTTTTATGTAGCATAATATGTCAGAAATCTTCATCTGAAGAATGGACCTATTGCTAAAGGGGTGTCTGGAACATTATGGGTTGGGTAGCAAAGGAACAGAAATGCAAAATGTGTTGTGCTCAGCCTTTAAGAGAGCTACCGTATATTGAAATGGACTTGGAAGCTAACGGAATCCCCCTTTCCTGTTTGCCTTTGTGTAATTATTTTCAAAACATAAGATGTCAGATTAGTTCTTTTTGGATATCAACTTTGGCCCATAACATAGCAGCTGCTTCAGCAGGAAAAGTTGTTTTATGAGTTTATACACTTACAAGATATGGTTTCAAATGTATGCATTTATGAGCTTGTATTTTAAAAGTGTGACCTCTTGTTCTGTGAAGACACTGGGTTTTGTTTTAAGCTCTAAATTTATACTACCATAACAAAACCAGTTAGAATTGTTTAGTGCTTTCCTCACACATCAAATAATTTCAGCAACTGCAATCCTTTCATTAAGTGTTCTCAGCTTCCAGGTCTAAGGAAAAAGAAATGCTTTTTTCTCCCTCATCCAGTGGGGTCTGCTAAAAGCTTTCTGTGGATCATAATAAGCCTGTTGTTTGTCTGAAGGGCAAGCTAGTCATATTTTTACAAAAAGGGAAATTATCAGACTGGGGTATTTAAATGAATTCGGCCCTTTTTTGAGTCAATAAAATTTTCTAGAACTTTTTGACTTACCGTTTATCTGCTCGTCTGGTGGTGTAATTTATACTACCTGCGTGAAATGAGTTAATAGTCAATTAGCTTCACAGCTGAAGAATGGAAGTTGAGAGAGATGAAGGGGGTCAATTTGTTCTGTCACTTATTGTTTAGTCCCCAAAAGTCTGGTGGACTCCCGCCCTCCTTGTCTGTAGGTTCATGGTGTCTCAGCATCTCTGATGAGAATCTCTCTGCTCATATTTCAGAATGGAGTCAACATGATTATCCAGGAGACTGAGCAGTGAAAGTTATATATCTCTGTCAGTGTGAGGCAGGGTTTAATTTTATCCCTTTATCTCCATCCATCCTGTTTAAAAAAAAAATCTGCACTTTGCAGGGAAGGAGCGCTGTTTCCAGTGTCCAGCTGTGCATTTCCAGCTTAAATTTGAGTCTCCTCTTAGAGCCTTACTATGTCCTTTTCATTAAGGAGCAGGGAATGTTTGGAATAACATTTTAGACTCCATTTAATACTGAGTTGGGAGTTAAATGAAAAGCACCATGAATTCCAGTATCCAGTCAATCCCTTACTTACAGCTTCTTTCATCCTGGTTCATACAAGTGGCTAAACTCTGCAGAGGACTTGCTACTAAACTATTCCTCTCCCCCCCCCCCCCCCTGCCCGCCATAGGCCACCTTTTCTAAGATGCCAGCTTTCAGAGCAGATTTTTACAGCACAATAGGAATGCCTGGAAATTGTTTAATACAGACACGGTTATGAACTCCTTTGTGTTAATAAAACAGAGCTGGTTGTGGAAGTTGGCATTTAAGGTCAAGTTTTAGTCCCTCTCTCTTGTGCTTATGGTTTCAAACTTAAGCTGACTATTGAAAGCAAAAAAATTGTGCGTTAGGGCCCCGCAAATTTGCTACAGTGTTTTTGCGCATTGAAACATAGAGTTAAGGGAACACTTATCCGAGTTCCTTACAACTCGGAAAGAATGAATAAAGAGCACCAGTCATCTTGAGGGGCCTCTGTGTGTGTTTATTAGCGAAGTTTGTTTCAGAATGTCACAGACTTGGAAATCCATAAAATTCAGCAAACATTGGCTTCTGAGTTTTATTTACCAGACCTTTTTAGATGTTTTTCTGCTCTGAGTCACAGCAGCTATTTAATTCTCTGGTCTGATTTGCTCTTCCCCTTTCAGAGATGCAATATATTCACAATCATATGACGCTTCTGCTAATGATTTTTTTTCTTACTTTTTTTTTTTCTTTTTGGCAGCTGTATTAATTTGCCTCCAGGCCATTTACTTGATAACTTGTCATCTTGAAGAGAAATAATCCAGCAATCCCTGAAACAGAGCAGACAGCTCCTGAGAAAAGATGCTTGGCTGCAGACTAAAAAATGCGAGGGCTATTACTACTTGGTAGAGATGGGATGTGAAAACTTAAGAAAATCAAGTAAGAATCTAACTGGGAGAATTAATTTCTGTGCCAAGTGGCTACTCCCTGGAGAAGAAAGTGCTTGGTCTTTAATTGAGCAGTTACATACTTGGGGCACAGAGCCAGCAGGTGATTCTGGTGGACAGCATAGGTTTACCAATAGTCTCAGGAAGATGGATCATAGCGTCTAATCAGGGAGAAGTAAGGTGGTGTGAGAACTTTTGTTTGTTGGTACATATAGTATTTCCTTCTCCTGAATGGAATGTCAGATTTACTCAACTGTTCATCAGTTTGTAATAGTCTCACTCTCTAGTGGCTTAAAAACAAAATAGAGGCTGTAAATCCTACTGTGGTTGACATTTTTTTTTAGAGGTGTGAGACTTTTTGGAGCAGAAGGTTGAGTTCTTTTCCAGATCTTTCGTGTATGCTGCTAGCTGATGACCCTGTCTTTACCAAGTCGCTATAGATTGTTACAGAGGAAGGGGGTAGGTTGTTCATTACTTTATCTAAATCAATCCAATCATCCATCTCATTTCTGTCCTCCATCCCCTGTACCTGACTGACCAGTGAATCACGTTGTCATTTAAAACAATTTTGTTTGAGGCTCGTGTCCATCCCTTCTTGTCCAGAAGAACAGGTGAGACCAATGTCAGTGAAACACGGATTGCAGAAATGAGAACGCACCTTATAAAAATCCAATAGTATGTTCTTTTTCATGGAGTTAAATTAAACTTGGATGTGAGGAGGTGCAAATAAGTTTAAGGCTGGAGGAGATAAGAATAAAGCAGAGTTCTAGTGCTCAAATCATAATGCTAAAAATATATATATAAATTATTGAAATAGAAAAGGCTAATTTTGTTATAAATACTAACAGATGAAATGCACACATGCAAATGCCTCAAGCAAAATAATTCACTAAATAAAATAGTCTACACCAATTTCACTGGGAATGTGACTAATAGAAACACCAGTCCAGAGAGTCTCGTGTTTTCAGGGAACACTTCTGCAGCATTTTCCTATGAATGATGAAATAAAACCAAGTCAGCAGCAGTAAAGCAATAAGAATATATTGGCTCACTTTCCTTCAAGAAAAGAAACATGCTACTCTTACATTTTACAGAAGGCTCTCACAAAACTCATCCTTTCTGCTCTATTTAATTTCCTTTGCAGCAGTGAACAAACAGAATAGGTATGTTTCTCAGTTTGCCAGTTTACATTTTAACTGGGAGATTTTGGTACCTACGTGTCCAGTTTTGACTCCACAATAGATTCAGACGGTCAGTATCCATGTACAGTTATAGACGCTTGACTGTTGCATGTGATCCTTGCAAAGGGGTTGATTTAAACAATTGGTAGCTGAACAGAGTTTCTGAGCAACTGTACACATAGACATTTCTCTTTTCTCCCTGTTGTCACCTCTGCTTTGAGAACTTTTGAATGTACACGGTGGAGAGAAAATTCTGCCATTAAGACAAAGGCTGTTTGTTGAAAAGTAGACGCCTGTAGTGAATTAAAGAGGCAAATTTTAGATATATCCATCAGAATTTTAAAATAAACGGGCCAAATTAGACCTAAACTGAGCCTCGGTTTTTCTACTGTTGGTGGGATTTAAGGGTGTTCTCCTCGCCACATTATAACTCATCCCACCCGCTCTGTAAATTAGTATTGATGTAATTCCAGCTCACAGTACCTGGGTGCCACTGCTGTTTTTCCTCTTGCCAGTTTCAGTAGATGAGACAATCAATGTAAGGGCCACTGAGGCTGAACTTCCCTCCGACCCATAAAGATGGTCCCAAGGTGGTGGATGAGGGACTTTGGTGTGGAAGAACCTGGCCCCTGCCTGAGCTGTACTTTTCCCATTAATAAATGGAGGCCTCTCAGTTTCCAGGCTATCAGTCCAACAGTTCTTATCACTGAATTTCTCTCTCTCTCTCTCTCTCTCTCTCTCTCGTTCTCATGTGATAATTTTAAAAACAGAACTGTGGCCATTGCCAAATCTCTCTAGATTTCTCCAGTTGTTTCCCAATGTGTCAGACAAACAGGAAAGATACAGGACAAGGGATGAACGTATACTCCCGTGGTCATTTATAAACGTTCTTACATGTAGGAGCTGAAAAATACTTCTCAAACAATCAGTAAATATTGTTGCAGCAAAACATGGCTCAATGGCTTCAGATTTTTTATGCTTTATTTTTAAGAGTTAAAGAAACTTTGTTCCTTTCCTGCGCTGAATGATCACAAAACGTTGCTGTCATGTTTTACCCTGGAGATGGCTGTATTTCAGTGGTGGGTGAAGTTTGTTTGTCCCCTTTTCAAAAAAATGCATGAGCCATATCCTGCTCGCTCCCCAAGTGCTGTCCACACCAGTAAGCGCTATGGACTGGATGGTAAGGATGAAATCCTTCCCCAGCCCCTGCTCTGGCCCTTTATACTGGACTGGACTTAGTCTCAGGCACCGTGGAAGACAGCTATAACTAAGATGGTTAGTGCTGCTCTCGTGGCACCCCTCAGTCCCCCAGTGTGAAGGGGGGAGTGTTGGGGACAGGAGACCTATCAGGATGGAGGCTAGCTGCCTGCCCCACCTCTTAGGCGTCAGGCCCAGCCCATAGTCCACCTAGCCAGGGCCCCTATCGCAGGAGAGGCAATGTTGGGGAGGAGAGACAGAGTGAGTTGCAACAACACTGGCCTATCCAGGGCAGCAGCAGCCCAGGGGAGACTGCTTGCTGTTGTAAACCAGACGGGACCCAGGGCTGTCTAAGTGACAAAGGCAGGAGATGTGCTCTCCAACCCTCAGAACAGCTGAGGATTAGAGCAACTGCAGAAAGCCACTTTACTCCCTGGCCAGTGGGTTCTGTGCTGTGCTTAGCAATACTGCACCAGAATCTCTCACCAAGTAAATTACAGGATTAGGACCCGTGTAAGTAAGGTAAGTGGGATTCGGCACCCACTTGTAAGCAGGATGAGATCCTATAGTTCCTCAAGCAGTGGTCCATGGAAGTCTTGCTGTTGGTCCGCCAGAGAGCTGGCTGGTCACATGGGGCTGGCTGCTCCTTTATTTCCGCCTATTTAATGTATTTTAGTGTATTTTAATGCAGTTTAACATTTTCCTATCTATCTCCATCCGCAGCAGTCCCTGCTTTTCAGCTACTCACAGGGAGGGAAAATAATCAGGAATGGGGGAGAGGTGGTGTCTGGGAAGTAATCTGTCTTTAAAATGAGATCCACATCATGGAAAAGTTTGAGAAGTCGCATTATAGATAAAAGATGTCCATAAAACTAAGTTACTGTAATTTCAACAAAAAAGAGCTAGCTTTCTTTTTGTTCTAAGCGGTTAAGAAAAGATGCTAGGATGTTAACTTTCCAGTATTAAGCACCACCGTTGCTCAATGTATATAATAGACCCACTTCAACCATGTGAACTATTGATTGTTGTAATATTTTAAACCACTTCAGCTCTCTACAGGATTTGCAATGCGATTATCTTTCCCTTGAACTGTGTGCCGCATCCAGCTTTTTTCTTCTCTTTGTGTGTTCCTTTTAACTGTGGCTCTTTATTTTTCCCCATTAGTTTGGTCGGTGTTCACTTCGTCATCTAGCTGGCATTTGTTTGTATAGATGCATAAAATGCAGAGACAACACTGACCTCTCTTTTCAGTTGTGTGCTTACTGCTCAGTGTTACCTGCATGTCTGCAGGCAGAATAGGAGCCACAGACATTGGTGGGTCCCTTCATTACACTCACTCCATGTTGCTGAGAAACTAACCTTAAGAAGGGCTTTTTAAGTTTCTAGGAAGCAGTGGAAGCTCAGGTCGTAATATCTGGCTAGTCTAAGTTTGTTTTGGAGGGTGGAGAGTATGTTTAGTGACCTGTGCAGACACCCAGCTGGGTATGCAGACTTGCTTTTTCTGCTTCTCAATTTTGACATGAAAACCAGTGTGGCGGAAGAGGAAAAGATTTAATTTGGTGACAGGCACAAATGGAGGACTGAAGCCGAAAGATGATGTACGTTGCAGTGGCTTTGAGTAAATAAAAACTGGTCCTTTGTCACTTCCAGAGCAGCTGTAGGTAATTGATGTATGCGCCTCAGCCAAAGCTTGCAAGAAAATGTGTGGTATAAGGAGAAAGAAGTGGAACTATTACATGCAAAATCGCAGATACCTGTGTGCTGTGAATAACTGAATCTAGCTCTCAAGGGCCTATTTTGCTAAGTGACCAAGATTTTTAAAAAAGTAAAATTCTTTTAACAGCAGGGAAATCTTACTTGTCCACATAGGAGAAGTAAATGGAACTGACAAAGGCCTTGTAATTTGAACGCTGATGGCATACTTCTGTTGTTAAACAGTGTGGTGTGATGCTGTATCTCATTTGTGACTAGGATTTTTTTTTTTGAATGAATGAATGAATGAATGAATGAATAAATGAATGAACAACCTACTGGTATTTCTTGCTTTTTTTGGAGAATTAGGATCATTTTAAGCCTGTTATAAATATTGTCTTTTGGAAGCTGGTGGCAGCACTACAGTGCTGTTTATAATAAAATATTCTCGACACCGTTTGAAAGCAATTTATTTCCGTTGTAGGGGCAATTTTGGGCACATTTATGAGACTTAAGGGTTAAATTCTCCACACTGTCGCATATGGCAGTGAGCAGAATTGCAGATGTTGATGATACAACATAATTAGTATTCTTTTATGTAAATGAAGGCTGTCAATGTTACCATAGTGCCTACTCTCTTTCAAGATGGAATTTATGCCACTTGGTCTCTCCAAGACTAGACAGGATTATTTCACAATTTTCAGTCAAGATTTGAGAGAAAAGAGGAAGGAACAGTTTGAATTTGCTATGAGTAGACCATATCCATTCTTTGTGTTTCACTTTATTCCTTGAAAGTGCCTTTCCAGTTAGGTGGCATTTTAGCATAGCCCTGGTTAAAGGCACAGTCAAATCCAGAGCTGTTTTAAACAACCAGAGGAAAAAAATATTACTCTGATGTTTAAGTATCTGTGCTGCAGAGACGTACAAATTCTAAAAATGCCTACGCTATTGCTGTTTTCAAATAGAGGAGAACAAAAGATAGAGTGGAAAAGGTTTAACTTCTTCTAAAATCTTCAATCTTTAATATGGTGGTACCAATAAGAAGCTAGTAGTAAAGTGTAAATTAAATTTGCATAATAAATTTAAGACACCCTCAGGTGTATTTTCATAGCCCTGTCAAATATGCTTTCTGCATGTTCCAGTGCTCATTTTAAAATTCATAGAAAGTCTGCTATTTCCTGAGTTGTATTTCCCTATAAAATGGCATTCCGAATTTTGAAATAAGGCTTTTTGTGTGCAGTTTTGAATGATAGGATGAGAATCTGCAACCACGTCCTGCATATTGCTAGTGTGGTTGGATATTACTACTTGGTTTTGTATTAAAATACTGTGTTCACACACTATGTGTGGGAGGTGAGATACTTTTCTTAAATCATTACAATAAATAACAAAATCCTATTTCAGTCTATACCTTTCCTTCTCAGTGGACAAAATGCAGATGACAATCTTTCCTCTACCCTCATCTTTTTCCCCTTAATGCTTTTTATTTTAGTATCATCTCCATTTGAGAACTCTCCATTTATACATTATTATAAAAATCATGTAGGAAATGAAGTGCATTCCGCCCCGTCCCAAAAAAAGAGATACCTTTTGCACATAGCCAAAATTAAAGTGATCACAGGAGGTGTATATTTTTGCTTAGTTTTCCTATGTAGGTTGTATCCACTGGAAAATAAAATATATATATATATATGGAGAAGAGACTATGTGTGATCAACAGATTTATAGACAATCAGAAAAATGAAATTCCGGAATGCCCTTTTTCAGTTGACATTTCTTCACAGCCAAGTATTTGGGTTGTTAGGTGCATTAATGTCGTGGCTTCCAGCTAATTCTGGTCCTTGTTATGAAGACATTCTCTGCAGTAGCTCTTACACTGAGGCGATTAATCATGTTCTAAAGCAGCCCTACTATGTTTTATAGTTTGTTTACATGTATCACAGGAATATTTTCTTTCTAGGGCTTTGAAGCTGTGCTGCCTTTCTGTGATGATGACCTAAGTAGTAATTAAATTCCTGAAGAACTGCCAAGTCTCCTATTGGCTGAAATGGGGATGTTCCAGGCTCTGGTCATTGAGTTGCGAAAAAAAGACTGTTTAAACATGACACAGTGAGTAGCGAATTGTATTTATGTATGTATCTGGCTGACACTTCTTTATCCTGATTTTTTTGCATTTGTGTCAGATCACTGACTGAATTATACAAAAGGAACCATTTTACTAGCATTAAGAACTCTCTGTGGTTGTGTTCTTTGTAGAACGTAGCTGAATCATTTGTAAAACATATAGATGTAAAAGGCACAAGTGGAAGCATGTGGTTCTTTAGAATTCCAGTATCCCTGCTTTGCACTTTCTTCATCCAGGATTTAAAAATGGAGTAAATTGGCTGTCTTTTCTTTTGTGTGCAGACATACTCAATTGTGCATTATGTCAGAATGCACGTGTGAAAAATCCTGGAATGTATTTTCTACCTGCAGTTTCGGTGAAAGGAGGTAATAAGCAAACAAGTTTTTTAAAACAAATATATTTGCCTTAGTTTAGAAAGTATAGCAGCAGATCTTTAGCTGATATAAATTGTTGTAGTCCCATTGAAGTCAACACTGCTATGACAATGCCATCAGTTGAGACCGTGTCCCATTGTTATTGTAGCATTAGTCTGTGACCCATCTTGCTTGCAAGTCTTCCTTTATATTAAAAGTTTGCCGAGGAGAATTCAGTGAATGAGCCAAAAACCAAACCTATTTCTGGCTCAAATACAGTTACATACACAGGTTGCCATAATACGACTGCATAAACTTCATGAGATCTATAAATGTGATGTTTGCATTTAATCTTTTCTCGCTGCTGAATTTTTGCAGTGAAATAGTTTGAAACTCCTGTTCCCGCACCCTACCCAACCCCGGAAAAAAAATTATGAATATGATAAATCAGAGACTTTTTTTTAATTCAAATACAGCCCAGTTTGAGCATTTCAATTTTCTAGCATCTGTATGGCTTTTATGAAAAAAGTTAGTAATCGCAGTCCAGTTCTTAGTGCCCTGGTATGTCTGTCACAAAAACATCTTCAAATTTGGCCTTAAATTTGTCCATCTTAAGAGTGCAGGCTAAGTATGTTGTCAGCTTGTCCTGCCACTACCTGGACTGTCTGCTGTAGATGGACAGACCGCTTCATTCCTTAGAATTTGTCAACCCAATATTTTTTACTGGTACTAACAACAGATTTTAAAAATGGCAATCAGAGGTATTTGAGTCTGTGAAAGGCAATACTGTAATTGCAGTTGGCAAGACATGACGTGTCTGTACAGTCTTTTTAGGTCTTTTTTTTAATATGTTTACAAAACACAAATGACTTTAAATATGTGCTATGGCTCTAAAATCCTTTCTCTTTTGTCTTGCAAGGTTAAAGCAGCGGAGACTTCTGTAAGACATGGATAGATGCAAACATGTTGGGCGGCTACGACTCGCCCAGGATCATTCTATTCTGAATCCCCAGAAGTGGCATTGTAAAGACTGCCACACCACGGAGTCTGTGTGGGCTTGTCTGAAATGCTCCCATGTGGCCTGTGGAAGGTACATTGAGGAACATGCACTTAAACACTTTGAAGAGACCAAGCATCCCTTGGTTATGGAAGTTAATGATCTCTATGTGTTTTGTTACCTTTGTGAAGACTATGTCTTGAATGATAATCCTGAGGGTGATTTGAAATTGCTAAGAAGCTCTCTGTCTGCTATTAGAAGTCAGAAGCATGATCCATCAGCAAGAAGTGGTAGGACATTGCGATCAATGGCTTTGGGGGAGGACGTGTGTAACCATCAAAGGACCCCTCAGGGACAGCCTCAGATGCTCACTGCTCTCTGGCATAGGCGCCAGTCTTTGCTAGCAAAAGCACTGCGGACCTGGTTTGATAAGAGTTCTAGAGGCCGGCTAAAACTAGAACAAAAGAAACAAATGGAAGAATTGGAGAGAAAGAAGGAAGCAGCCAGGCAGAGGCGGCAAGAGATGAAACGGCGGCTTTTGGAGGAACTGGCAAACACTCCTCCTAGGAAGAGTGCAAGACTTTTGTCTCACGTTCACAGAGAGAACCTGATTCCAAGGAAGTTCAGAGAGATGACAGCAAGTTCCCCTACCTCAAGGCGAGTGCAGAGCAGCAAATTCAAACAGTTTTATTCCATCCGGCGTAAGCCCCTAATGACTCCTGGTGTGACTGGCCTACGGAATCTGGGAAATACATGCTACATGAACTCTATCCTTCAAGTGCTAAGTCACCTCCAGAAGTTCAGAGAATGTTTTTTGACACTTGACCTCTGTGAAACTGAAGAACTCTTAGCCAAAACCGTGAATGGGAAGTCTAGAATGTCTGGCAAGTTGGCAAATGGATCTGCTGCTGAAGAGTCAGAGAGGAATGATAAAATGGGGTCATATGGCAGGCAAAGCTTGCCTGCTGGTTTAAACGGTGGGTCCTCAATAAGCAGGAGTTTAGAACTAATACAGCCGAAGGAACCGAGTTCAAAGCACATTTCTCTCTGTCACGAACTGCACACCCTCTTCAGAGTCATGTGGTCTGGGAAGTGGGCATTAGTGTCTCCGTTTGCCATGCTGCACTCTGTGTGGAGTTTGATTCCAGCATTTCGAGGTTACGACCAGCAGGACGCTCAGGAGTTTCTCTGTGAGCTCTTGGACAAAGTGCAGCAGGAGCTGGAGTCCGAAGGAACGAAGCGCAGGATCCTCATCCCTTTCTCGCAGAGGAAGCTCACCAAGCAGGTCTTGAAGGTGGTGAACACCATTTTTCACGGACAGCTGCTTAGTCAGGTATGCATATAGCTTATCACTGAAACCAGCTGCTGCTTTCAGTGCCAGGGAACAGGGGCTCTGTTTTCTGTGGAAACGCTGGATAGTCCACAGGATTTAGGTAGGTGCACCCAATGAATGTGGTGTTTGTTAATGTGCTGCTGTCGGATGTCTGGCATTTTCATCACTTCAGGATGATGATTGTACACAGGAGTCCTCAGCCCTAGTGCCAGGTTTTTTGGGGGGTTTTTTGGTTTGTTTTATAAAATGTCTTTATAATTAATTTGGCTTTTTTGTTTTGTTTCCGGTCTCCAAAATGAGGTTGTGAAGTGAGGGCCAGAGAATCCAGTTTTACTGTCTCATGAAATATATAACTTGTTTAAAAATGAATTTTTGCAGGCAGTTTGAGACTGCTCCTGAGAGGTGCTGAGCACCCATAACTTGATGATTTCTGTGAGAGTTGCAAGGGCTCTGCATCTATCAATATCTGGTCCTTTGGTGATGTATTTTCCTCTTGAGTATCATACGTTACTCCCCAAAGCTCTGCCAATGAGATGTGCTCTGTGTGTCTGTGCAAGACCTCAATTACCATTGTCCTCAAGGGGCCCTGCAGGAGCTCAGTACCTTGCAAGAGACACTTGACACATTTCAGAATTGGGCCATAAAAATGAACCCATGACACTATTGTTACTACCATTTTTTCCCCAGTGTTGGTTATCTAGAATTATCATTAATAGGAAACTGCATATTAAAGGAGGGTGTACCCTTAGTCCTTTACTTAGATGTGGACTTTGGGATTTCTGGAAAACATGGATTAATTTAAAATCAACATTCATTTTGAAAGGTATCTACTGTGCATGTCCTCTTCATATACTTTCTCTGCTAAATGTTCTGTGTTCAGAAACATCCTAACTCTTTAATGCTGTTCAGTAGCTGTCTAGAGTCATAGATGTAGCCACAGTGTTAAGATTTCTGTATTGACACCTCTTTATGAAGCTATATGCAATATATTTTGAGCCATTATAATATATTCATTATGCTTCTCCTGCCAACATGTTTATTCTATATATGTGCCAGTGCAACTCCCATTTACACATCCTGTCTTTCATCCATGGTTTCCCCCAGAGTGTTTTACAAACATGCTTCAGTTAAGCCTCATCTGAGGCTTTACGCTTTATGGAAGTGTAAACTGAAGTACACAGACATGCAGTGTCTTGCCCTCTCCCTCTCAGACCTTGGCTTTTATTGCTAGACACCATTCTCTTTGACCAATTACATTTGCCCTGCAATAAGTGAACATACACCAAGGTCAAGAAGTCCTTTTTTCCATAAAGGTCATTTTCCAGCTTGGTAGACTGAGTGGACCCCAGAGTAATGCCAAACCTGCTTGTATGTATTCTCCTCTGCCTTTACTCTCTGCATGCTCCTGCCACCTCCTACTTGTAGTTTGAACTTTGGCTGCAGTTTATTGGACAGCACGGGCTTGCAGGACATGAAAAACGGTGTGCATTTGAGCTCCCTCCTCTGCACGCCCAGAGCAGAGCATGAGTGATTTCATAGGGTTAGTGCATGAAACAGGAACTGAAACTGACCATGGACAGAAGAGTCCCATTCGCTGTTATAGACTGGGGGATGACTGGCTCAGCAGCAGTTCTGCAGAAAAGGATCTGGGGTTTCAGTGGACAAGAAGCTGGATATGAGTCATCGCTGTGGCCTTGTTGCCAAAAAGGCTAACAGTATATCGGGCTGCATTAGTAGGAGTGTTGCCAACAGATTGAGGGAAGTGATTATTCCCCTCTATTCAGCCCTGGTGAGGCCACATTTGGAGTATTGTGTCCAGTTTTGGACCCCCCCACTATGGAAGGGATGTGCACAAATTGGAGAGAGTCCGGTGGAAGGCAGTGAAACAGAAGAGGCTGAGGGAACAGGGTTTATTTAGCCTGCAGAAGAGAAGAGTGAGGGGGGATTTGATAGCAGCCTTCAATTGCCTGACAGGGCTTCCTGAGAGGATGGAACTAGGCTGTTCTCAGACAGAACAAATACTAATGGTCATAAGTAGCAGTGGGAGAGATCTAGGTTGGATATTAGGAAAAACTTGCTCTGGGAGGGCGGTGAAGCACTGGAATAGGTTACCTTGGCAGGTGGTGAAATCTCCATCCTTAGAGGTTTTTAAGGCCTGGCTGGACAAAGCTCTGGCTGGTACGATTTAGTTAAGGTTGGTCTCGCTTTGAGCAGAGGGTTGGGCTACTGGGTCTAACCTTAATCTTCTGTAATAACAGCGAAAGAGAGTACACGCTGTGTTCTTGAATACACAAGCAAACAAACAGTAGAATAGGATTGGCCCCTCAATTTTAACATCAAGTCTTTGTATTTTTCTGAGCTGGGTGGAGCCTTGTTTTGGGTTGAGTTAAAACTTCAAAATTGCCCATCCCATATAGGGAGGCACTTGATAAGGCCTCATACAGTCTGCCCAGAAACTAACACCATGTTGACATGGGTGGGGGTGCCACTGGGATTGTGATCAGTGGTAGGTGTGTGGGAATGAGAGAGAGTGAGTGAGGCTAATTTTACACTAGTGTTTTTGTCAGCAAGGGATGTGAAGAGAACACACTCCTGCCCGACATAGGTTTCGCTGACAGAAGGGCTGATGTGGATGCTCTTCCACCCACATCACTATCACCACTTGTTGGGTGTGGTTCAGTAACACCCTTGGGTGAGCTCTCCCACACTGGCATAGAGGGATACTCAGGAGATGATATGATCGATGCACAGATGCAGCGCTATAGCACACAGAGTAGTTTGTGTAACGACTGACAATTTGCCAACTTCCCTTTAGTGTGCCATCTCCACTGTGCTGCACCGATGAGAAACGCGTTCCCATTGATGCAGCGCTGTGCCTTTTGAGGAGGTGGTTTAATTGAATCAACTTCCAGGTCAACTGAGCGGGTCTTCACTGTTGCTCAGTTGATCCGGCTAGATGGATTGGACAGCAATGAATTTGCCACCCTCAGTGTGGCGTTCCTGCAGTGGGTGTGTGAGGGAAGGCAGGACATAGAGGAACTGAGAACATACAAGGCCAAAGAGATGCAAGGCAAAAAGCAAGAAAGATAGCTGTTGAACATGGCGTGTCCCTGGAAAACATAGTATGTGTTTTTGGCTCTGTTAATAAGAGTTTTGGAGTTGTAAACTGAGAAACTTGTTTTATTTTTTGGTTCCTCCTGCATTCAGCAGAACTTTGTATGTTCCTTGTAAATAAACAAGATTGCATCAAAGACACATACCTGACTACCAGTGAGGGCTAGTCTACACGTAAAATTTACAGCAGCACAGCTGTATCAGTACCACTGACAAAAGAGCTGGTGGAGACAAGACCTGATTTCTTCTCCAAATGGGAACATCCCCAGGGCCCTGAACTGTGAATAGCCACTAGGGTCAGAAAGTGGTTACAGTATTAGAAAATTGCTCAGACCTACTGGGGACATGTATAAAAAATACTTGGTAATCGTATAGCACTTCTACTCGAAGATCTCAAAGCACAGCACAAAGAAAAGTTTCATCCCCAGATAAATTTGGAAACAGCTGTAGAGAGGTTTAATAACTTAACCAAGATCACACAGAGACTCATTGTCACTTGGGAACAGAGCCCATTTCTCTTGACTGCTGGATCAATTCCCTGTCCACTGGATTGAACTGCCACATGGGCATAACCACGCTATTCTTTGGACATAGGAATATAGATACCCCTATTGCAGGTATGTGTGCATATAACATCAATTGTGTATAAACCTTTCCTTTCCAGGTCACCTGCATAACATGCAACTACAAATCCAACACCATCGAGCCCTTCTGGGATCTTTCCCTGGAATTCCCAGAACGTTATCACTCTGTCGAGAAAGGGATTGTCCCCGTTAACCAGATGGAGTGCATGCTGACAGAAATGTTGGCCAAGTTCACAGAAACGGAAGCTCTGGAAGGGAGGATATATGCGTGTGACCAATGCAACAGTAAGTGAAGTGCTCAGGCTTTGCCTGCAGTATCTAAGTCCATTGTTCCCAGTAAGAGATGTTGAGAGAGAGAGAGAGTATGTGTGTGTGTAAAAAAACCTATATATTGATACCTGAATGCATGTGTGAGAGGGTTGTGTTTATTATAGGGGGAAAAGAGATGCTCCCATCCTTCTTTGCTACTCTGTTCAGGTGCAGGTTCTTCCTGTTGATAGCTTCTGTGCCTTCTCTGTGCCAGTTCAGAACTAATCAGTTGACCCTTTGATCGTTCCTTTCATCCAGCAGTGCATGCTGAATATATTTTGACCCCATCTAGAACTGCTCCCTCCTGCTGTGACGCCCTTTACTTAGTTGCTTCCTCTGCCCTGCTTAAAACAGTCACAGTATTGGGGAGAGGACAGTACAGAAAGAAGTTTATCATCTTCCCTGTCTTGGCAGAGATGAACAAACCATCCTGGCCTGGTGTGCTATCATTTGTGTCCTGCGGTAGGTGAGGTTTTTTTCAATCTAGTTTAATCTTGGTGAATTGCCGTGTAGTCTTACTATCATGCCCTCTTCAGGGTCTATAGACTTTTGTGCATTTTTGTCTCTACCGCTGTAGCTTTCAGGCAAAGAGTTCTAAAGGGCTACCGTACCAGAGGTGCCTTCAGCAATGAGCTGAAATTGCAGTTGTCCAATTAATTTGTGTATTTCATTATTCTCTTTTAGACTATATTTCTTCTTAGCTTTCCTGCTGGTCTGAGCAGTAATATTACGTCTGGGTAAATACTGCAGGAAACTTTCCAATAACATTTGCTCAGTTTTTTTAATTCATTCATTTTGGTCTTGTGAATAATCATGTGATTTATGAATATAGGCACCCGCCTTCACCAAAACTGAATATTAAGTTTTCACACGTGATTATTTATGATGATGTAACTGTATGTTCATCCAGTTGGGAGGAAATAGTGTGACTTATTTGACTGATAACCACAAATCAGCCCAGCTGTTGTAGCAAACATTTGTGGGGTATGATTTGCAATCTGCATTTTAAATCACAAATTTATCAGCTACTTTCAGATGATAAATCTGAGGAAATAGTCTTGTGGATATTCTGTAAGCAAAACAGGGAGCTACTTTCATCAGATAAATTATTTGCTGTGAATCTTTCATACACATCTGATCAGGATTGTTTGATTTGGCTTGCATTTTAGCCTTGTATTCAGCAGCTCTTGTTTGTGCAGACCTAAAGTTTGCTGATGTAGGTGCTTTATAGTTAAATCTGATAAGAAAAAAAGGAAGCTGTAGCGGGATGTAGCAGTCCTATGAGTAGATGCCAGAAATCATTGGTGGTACTGCCTGTCAGAAGCAATAAAGAGGAGGAGCAACCCATCTGTTCTGAATTGGTGCAGTGAGAGGCAAAAATCCAATTAACAGGTACATTTCTTACTGGAAGCTCTGGCTGTCACCTGTCTTCTCCCCCACCTGTGCCTTCTGTGCCCTGGAGAAGTTGACAGGCTGTGATTAGGAACAAATGAGTTGTTTTCCCCCTTCTATCCCATCTTCTGTGGATAATTTTAAAATAAACTCTTTATCATAGAGTAAACTTGCTTCCATGTGCAGGCATACTTCCCTTCTGCCCTACCAGGACTTGGTATCTTGTTGAAAGCTTTTATCTCTAACTTGATTGATATGTATCTTATCCTTCCTCTTCCCATCTCCAAAATAGTGAAGTGCAGGATTTATTGCTCTATCTATGCAGTAGAAGTGGGTCAAATCAGCATGTCACTAGAGCACAGTGCCAGATTTTATAAGCTGATATTTAACCCCTTTGGATGAAGGTAAAAATGAAAATGTTGAAAAGAGGCAAGGATTGTGTAGGGTGTCGCATAGAATGCATTAGCCCTAAAACAATTTCCAAACCCAAACAAATATACCCCTTTCTCTCTTCTTCCTCTGTTAAATTGAAAACGTTGTTTTAATATTTGCTGTTTTTAATTTTTTTTGAAAAGCATAATAAAATATCTCACCTCAGTCTCTTGAGAAACCACATACACCACAAACAGTCATGATAGACTGTGCTGCATAAAGCCAACCAGCAAAATTACAATATGCTATGCTCCTTCTTTGTTTGAGCACTGAGTTACAGAGAATGGGGGCTGAGTTAGCAAAGATCTTGTTATAAAGCATTTATCTCTGTATTTTCTTCATGATAAAATGAAGCACATGTATAAGAATCTTAGCTTTCCATGAGTGGGGGTGATGGTGTTCTGCATGCTAGATATATGATAGATAGCTTTTATTTTATTTTATTTTATTTTTGCTTTGTAATTAAACTACTTTCCCTTCCCTCTATCTCAGTTTAACAACTTGCTTAAACTTGAAAATGATACCCCAATGGGAAAGACATGAATTTTATTCTTTGTTGCTCAGGGTAAACATGAGATATTTATTTAACTTTCTGTAACAATTAGTAGAACACAAGCAGAGACAATAAAAATTGGTTAAATTTTTAGATATTAATTCTGATATCCTTTTTTTTAAGCATGGCAATTTTGACTCTTCATTGTAGTTTTATTCAAACCTGTGTAAGGTGAAGTATGAAGAACACTTACTGAATTTAGCTTTTTATAATTTGTTCTCTCCCATCAAAGACAGCTAGTTCTGCAGGGTTTATTGGGAAAGTTATATTTTTAATTTAAAAGTAAATCTGATAGTTGATGGAATGTAAATAGTGGCTAGGAATCCTTTTGATTCTTCCACTGTTCATTCTCAGACTGCCTGCATTGCTGGCCCGTAATGTATACGCTGCACTGTAATGTATCACTCCAATTAAAATACGTTATTTTATTCTTGTCGATCGTACTTTATGGTGTGGAATATAGTACTCCAAAGTGAGAATCAGTGCTCAGCAAACCAGAGGCTCAAGACACAGTGAAGAACCACCTCTTGACTTTACAGTCCTGTTAATGAGCAAAAGTTTACTTAAAATGGCAAATAAAAATGTCTAAGTTGACAGTGAATGATTGTGGGGATGAGAACCTAAGGGCATCTGTTTTCCATATGCCCCACCTAAACTGCACACGTTACTATCCCTCTGTTTTATTCTCCTACTCTGACCTCTGTTCTTTTCCTTGTGGACCCCTGCACTTGAAACTGCCTCTTTAATCTAGCCACCAAGCTTTTACCGCCTTCTCCTTCAAGTGCCTTCTTAAAACACACCTTTTCCATGTGGCCTTGTACACTCTTCAAAATATGCAGGTTCTTAACCCAAAGTAACCACATGATCTTCCCAGGGTAACCCTTGTCCTCACAGTTTGTTGTCAAGTTCTGTCAGCTTAGACTGTCAACTCTTCAGCACAGGAATACTGTCCTTTATGGCCTGTTAGAGTGCTGTATAAAAACCACAATGGTTTCCCAATAGCTAGGGATAACTGAGCACTGTTCACCATTGAAATTAGCTATGTGGCCACAGCCATCTCTCTATCAGCCCTGTTGTACATTGCAGTGTGAAATGTTAACAGAAACCATTTGGAATTGATAATTAAAGGTGTGAAGATTATGAGCAGCACAAAGATGTGAAACTGAATATTTTAAACAGTTTAGTTTCCCATTCTAACTAATCCATGGAGTTGAAACCCTCCTGCTTGGAAGTTGCAAATCCAGGTGGTGTAAGCAAAATTTCTTCTGTTGTACTGCTGTCCTCGTTCTGCTTGTATTTTACTTTTAAGCCTTTGCTGCGAGCTAACCTGACTCAAAAAAAAGGAAGATGGAAAGTTTGTGATACAGTGCTTCCCCTTTTGAAGACTGTTCGTTCATACCCACCCTATGTTTTGTGCCTTTCTGAAACTTTTTGCAGGCAAAAGACGGAAGTCTTCTCCTAAACCTCTTGTTCTGAGTGAAGCTAAAAAGCAGTTAATGATCTACAGACTACCTCAGGTCCTCCGGCTGCACCTTAAACGATTCAGGTGAGTTTTATGGGACACAGGTAGTGGTTACCAAATGAAATAGTTGCATGGAGAACATTTGCTAAGTTCTTTTTGGAAAGAAGTGAGTCACACGCATTATGAAATTCTCTCATTTCCGACAGAGTGGAAGCAAATAAAACATCTTCTGTGCAGCAAATGTTTAATTCACAGCAGAGGAGGCTTGTGTACTCAGTGTAGCTTCCTTATGATGGGTAGTTTGCACTGAGGCTCTGTCTCTGCTACAAGCTAGGGGTGTGATTTTCCCCTGCTCACATACACATGCTTCCTTTAGCTCTCATAGAAGTAGCATGAATATAAATAGCAGGGTACCTGCGGAAACCTAGGGAGTGGTGGCAGAACAAACCCACCTGAAACTGGTAAATACGTACTCTGCATGGCTCAGCTGCCACTACTCACGCTCCTGTCTGAGCTGTTCTCTGTACTCACACCATCTTGACAAGAGCTACCCAGAGTGTGTGTGTCCCTACCATTGTAGTTTAGATGTAGCCTTAATGTTGTTGTGAATACAAATGCTGGGAAAGTTGTGTAAGTATTAATATTGTACAACTGCACACTGCATTCAATGCCAGCCTGAGTTTGCAGACAGCCTGAAACAGTGTCGAAGGTGTGAATTAATTCCGTCCATTTAGCGGAGTTTCTGACGATGACCATTTAGAGGGCAGCATTAGTATCTATTAACTGCTGACCAAAGCATGCAAGAAAAAATTAGGATAATGGTAAAAACTTATCTGACCCCCAGTTTTGCTACTTGTGAGTCCTGCTGTAGGAAATGTACCTCTTTTTGTTCTGCTTTTCCGTAGTGTAGCAGGTGCAGGGATTACTGTTGGAATGTGTCCTTTTGACTGATAAACCCAGCCTTAGTGTATTTATGGGGGCTTCATATTTGAGGAAGATTTTATCAGTAACTGAATCTTGTAAGTTGTGCTCAGGCACCTAATCTACAAACTATAATAGACTTCAGAGTGGGAGCAAGAAGGTGTTTATTGCCTACATCTCCCCAGCAGTGAAAATCCTTTAAAATCCCTTAGGAGGAGAAGCAGCAGGTTATAGGTCCCACTTCCACTCTTCCCCAGCCCCCTACCATTTTATTTATTTTTAAAATCCCGCCGTGTCTGGGGGGGTTTATTTTGATGGCGTACATTTGTGTTGCAGGTGGTCTGGACGTAATCACCGTGAGAAGATTGGGGTCCATGTCCTCTTTGACCAGGTATTAAACATGGAACCTTACTGCTGCAGGGACTCTCTCTCCTCTCTTGACAAAGAGACCTTTGTCTATGACCTCTCCGCTGTGGTGATGCATCATGGGAAAGGGTTTGGCTCAGGACACTACACATCATATTGCTACAACACAGAGGGAGGTGCGTGTGCCTTATTACTGGGGAAACAGATTTGAAAAGTCTGTTCATATTTTGTTCCATAGACTTAGTGTATTTTAAAGGTTTACAGTCAAAGTTGTTTTCAGTAAAATTTCCTGATGGTCCATAGCTTGATTTCCAGAGCGTATTGGTAGTAGCAAGTAGATGCATAAGGACCAAAGACTGCTTTTTTTCCCTGCCTTCCTTGTAGTCTACTGTTTGCTTTGTAACATCAATATTTCATTTTCTTGTGCTACATAACTTGATTGGGCCTCTTTCTCACCCTACTTGAGATGGGGAAATAACACAGACAATATGCTGAAGCTGGAGCTGGACTGTTCATGACTAACATCCAGTTTTTTCTGAACCTTTTCTGAACCCAACTCCTGAACATTTACCTCTTTCCGCAGCTGCCCGCATGAGTATCGATACTATTCTCCCCCACCTTATTGCAGAGAAGGGAGAATTGTAACTCTGCCTGTCTTGAAAGGTTTTTAGTTTTCATTTGTTGAGGAGGTTTTATGTAAAGGATATATTATAAAATCAAATGACAGCTAATCAACGTAGTGGTAAACTGTGTTAATAGCATAGAAATGCTATACAGGCCTGCTAACTTGGTGTCTCTTCTCAAAGGGTTTGCAGGTTAAAACACACCCCCTCCCCTGCAAATTCCCATGGTTTGTGATTGTTTTTGAGGATCGGTCATAAGAGACAATCAGAAGGATCAAGGTCCCGTTACTAATGTCCTCTTTCTTCCTTTGGTTCCTAGGTTTTTGGGTCCACTGCAATGATTCCAAACTGAATGTATGTAGTGTGGAGGAGGTGTGCAGAACCCAGGCCTACATTCTTTTTTACACTCAAAGAACAGTGCAGGGCAAAGCAGGAATCTCAGAAACACAACTCCAAGCTCAGGTGCCGTCCAAAAACAGCGAAAAGGACAGAAGACTGACATTCCCATGATGGGAAGCGTATAATAACTCAGCTGACTCTCCCATTGGTGTTCACACATCTTTCCTCTTTGTAGGAAGAAAGGCTTACTGCAGGAACAGATCAGATCACCATGTTTGCCTCCCCAAGGTCCGGAAAAATGTGCATCAGGCTGTGCAATGCTGTCACATAAACCTGTAATCAGCCTCTTTTTAAAAAAATGTTTTTATTGTTGATAATCCCCATCTTCCTCAAAACAGCCACAGATGCCTGGTATCAGTGATCATATTTCAAAGAGAAATTAAATAAGGTATGTAAAAGTAAGTACAACCCATTTGTTCAACCAGAATACAAACCTATCAAACTGACTCCCAAATTTGCTAGTAATCAATACTGATTACAAAAAAAAAATCTCCAGAAGAGATACAGAGGTAGAGTAGAAGTTGATTTAACCTTCATTCCCTTGTCAATTACATTTTCTGGTGTGAATCACTTACCTAATGCCTCCTTTATGAGAATGGCTTCATTTTCCCCAAAATATCTTGAATAGATGGGGTTGTACTTTTCTAAAAGCCATTCTTTTTGGAGAATCTTCTACGGCCCTTTGCACTAGGAAAACATTCCATCAGGCCTTAATCACATTGTCTGTAAGAGCGCTGAAAACATTTTGAAAACAGATTAGTGCAGATAGGACTATACCAGTGGAGGAAGGAACTGGAGGGTGCCCATTACTGACTTCATTGTCAGCAATGAATCATTTTCTTAGTACTGACAGGGCCTACATATTGCATTGGTACGTACATGGCAGCATTTTCCTTTAACTGGACTGAACTGATTTGGCAGTTTAGTGTTCGTTTCTGATATGGAAGATGATAAATGTGGTTCTGCTCTGGAAAGAGATAATGTAAAAGTGGAACCTTTGGATTGATCAGATCTGCCCCCTCTGCATGTTCAGAATCCTCTCTGCAGATGTTAGCAGCAAAAACAGGTGTGAGTTGTTCTTCACTCCTGTTAGCACCACAGTGCCAGCACAGCTATGGGAGAGTGAGCCAGATTTTGTTTCTTTGTGCATAAACAGAATTGCTTATTGCATTCCAATCTGTTAACTTGTGCAAACTAATTAACAACAAGGAGCTTGCATAGGCGTTGTGGAGGGTAAAATTTGGCCAGCCATGTCTTTGTTTCAAGTGATTTGGCTCTCAAATCTCAGTTTGACTTTGCAAAGCTGCAGACCTGTAAAAATATTTTTATACTTGCAATCGGAGCTTGATACAGCAATCATTGAAACACAGCAAACATAAGGCCTCACGGTACCATTTTTAGTGCCTTTTCTCAGTAAAACCACACTTCAAACATTTGTTTAGTTGGAGGATTGTGCTGTCCATGTTCAATTTTATCAGAGATCAGACCTGAGAGTCTGAAAGAAGTTCTCTTATTCCCTGTGCAGTCAGTCTTGTTTGGTTGAGATGTCTACGGTGGAAACCATTTAAAAATCCAGTGTGCCTGTGGGATATTTTAAACATCAGAAATTTCAACTTAGAATCCAAGTAAAAGAAGTCCTGAAACTATTTTTCTTTTTCTCCACTCCCTTTTATTCTTGTCAGCATTTCCCCATCACAGAAACTAACTGGCAGAGCCCTCCCTATTGGTTTAGAGGGTGGGATAAAGTTTCCTGAGGTGGTAACCTCCCTCTGTTGCCCTTGCCCCTATCACAACATTTAACCTCCTGTCCTAAGGGCGAAACAGGATCTTCTCAGGTTATTCGTCACTCCAGCTATCCAGAAAGGAGGGAGCAGTACGATAGGGCAGGAACAAACTCCTTCCCTATCACCAGAGCAAAGACTGAACGTGTCACTCAAGGACACATCGGTCTCCACTGTCTTGGGGAGTGGGAGTTACTCAGGAATCCATGTTCCCTGCATGGTTGAGCAATGTGTTACCTGGTTTGTTTTGCTATTCATTCTCATTTGTTTCCCATAATGAAATGTTTTGGTGGTTTGTTTTTTTAAAGTCTTATCTGTAACTAGCCTTGGAACGGTTTGATTTTTATTTCTTATGCATTCTGACAGATCTTTATTTCCTAGGTATGTACTGATTTGGGGTGGGGGGGACACGGGACAATTCCAGGCAATAAAAACAAACCCCACAGAGAGTAACTTTTCCAAATGTAATGGGCCAGATTAAGACAGAATGTAAGCAAATGCAATTCCACCGAATTCAGTACAGTCCAAATTTGGCTCCGTACAATTTAGAAACAAAATCAGGCCATCATGGTAGTCAAATATACATAAGCACGAATGATCCTTTGCTAATGCAAAAAGTACATACTTGTTAGTTCTAGCCATATTTGAAGGAACAAGTCAAGAAGATGACATTGAAGTATTAACACCTTTTTAGGGGGGTGAAGGGAGAAATTGGTATTTTCTACAGCACTGATGATCCTTCCAAGTCTATCAGTACTTTTCAGATGAAATCAGTTAATGGAAAGTAATCATTTGCTTTCAAACAGCAGACTCACAGTTTCTCGTGATGACTGATGACCACATTGGTGAATTCTCTTTCTGAAAACTCTTGCCATGGTAACCTTGTTATGGAAATAACCCTAGGATATAAAGGCAAACCACAATGCAGCATACGGTTGTTACTGCAGTGAGCCTAGACTTATCACTATGAATGCTCATCTTTTGACTGAGTGTGTTGCATTAATATTTGAATTCAGGTAGTAAACCAGTTGTCACTTGAATCGAATAGGTTGCAGAGAGGGAAGGGAGGCTGGAAGGAGGGGGTGTGTTTAGCCATCAATGCATCGGATTTCCCAAGCAGATTTGTAGCATTTGCTGTTGACATCTTTGGAGATTAGTGGCCTCTCCATAGGACATTAACCCAGACATGCTGATACGTGGAGAAGTTGCAGTCAGAAAATATGACTTACCCTGGTAGGGAAGGAATTAATTATACTTTAAATTAAACTTGCTTTTTCCAGCACTGTGAGGTTTCTGTAATATTTAGCTTTTATTTGGAAGCGATAGCGTATAGCATTTTTTTATGCTGTTTGGTTTATATTTGTCTACTGCAGGCTTCTATATGTAAGCTCCTCTGCACTGTACACTGGTTTATAGTGTCCCAGTTGCCAGAAATTCTGACTGGAAGTTACATGTCTAGGTCAGTAAGATGAAGACATTACTTGCAATTACAGTGAAGTCCACCGAGTTAATGCTTGACAAAGTGTAACCTATAAAATAATTGTTGTCCCTCCTTTCTCCTGTGAGTCAAATTATGCTCCTGCATCGGTATGTATTTAGAGTTACTCAGCTGAAGTCAACTGAATTACTCCAGACTTGGGTCTCTCTTGGGCAGACACACAACATATGGGTGCTACTTGAATCATGCAAGAAGTCCCACTGATTTTAGTAAGACTACTCATCTGAGTAGTTAACTATATGCTAAGTGTTGGCAGGATCGATCCCTAAATTGGTGTAACCGAGAGCAGAATTCAGCCCAGTAGTCGTGGCTAAAATTCTTCAATTAAAAACAAGTGTTGGAGCAGGGTATTAGCTCAGTTCTTTTCAAAACAACTGGGTGAATAACAGATTGTGCTTGCTGTGTACCTGATGAAACCCTTTGCAAGAGGTCCCTGCTGCATATGCAGAACCAATTTGTTGATGACCCCATTTGTAGGGCTCTGGAGCAGTAACTAATGCTAGCCTTAAACTTTAGAAAACTGCAGTAGATTAAAAATAATTGTCACCATTTTTTCAGGCGTACCCTTTCCCCTGTGGCTTTCTAGGGGCCCGATCCCGGGAGATGAAGAGAGCCTCCTAAGTTGTTGTACTGAGCAACAGCCCAAGCTAATGGGAGCTGGACATGATTGGCACCTTGCTGGATAATAGGGCTCTAGAGGCATAGGAAGCTGCAGTAAATTAATGGATTACTTATATGTAAGTGTAACCGATATATTTAAATCTTAAGTGAATCAGCTTTATTTCACTTGTTTGTTTGTTTGGTTTTTTTAAATACGAAAGTCCTTAAATGTACAACTTCATGGTCAGGTAAGTCCGAAGTCTGCTAAGGTAGTTGGAAAACATTGTTTTAGGCGAACTTCACCACCAGCAATTACGATGATTTCCCGATATATTATTCTCTTACTGCCTGCACTGCCAAGATAAACTATGCACTGGGTGAAAAGAAGTTTCAATGCAAAATATTGAAAGATGATGATTTTTGTAGTCTACTGACTAGAGGAACTCTGGTTTGGTGACCTGAAAAATGGTCAGAGGTGAGGCAGCAGGTGGGAGTAATGCATATTAAATAGTCTGGGACTGAGCTGTCATGTTGAAATTGTTCCCTTCCAGGTAATGGTATCACCTCCCACAGTTAAAACTTCCAACCATCTTTAGTGTAGAAATAAAATTGGAAATGGTAAATGTGTCCCATGGACTCATTAGCAGAGAGATTTTTTGTTTTAAAAAGCAAGGTTTTAGCATAAATACTGTGTCTCAAGCATACAGAAGCTCTGTTTTTGATAGAATATGTTTAATTATTTCTCAGTGAGAGAGACCAGCAAGTGGGTGTTGGCTGCCATCAAAATGCCCAGGCATAAACTATAGCAGAGGTTTGACAGTATTAGAGAATGAAAAATTTGAAAATGGGGTGGAGGCGGGAGATGAGGAGGGTGGTTAGTTTTACCTACAGATAAAGCTTTGTGAACTAATTTTATATGATGCATTAAATTTGGTGCCTTGTATCCAATTACGTTTTGCATGGGACTGAAAAGTTGGGAGTTTTGAAAGAATTTCCCCTCTCCATCATTCAAGTGGTAGACAAATCTGTGTTTTTATAAGTACTTTTCTGTATCATTGACATTTTTACATTTCATATCTGTATATGAATGAGAAAAACAGTTCTTGCCAGCAAGTTCAGAACATAGTGTATTTTAGTGTACATGTCTGAAATCATCTGTTTGTAACGACTCAAATGACTACTTGTTCAAAGGCAGATCATGTTTTGTTTTTTTAATTTTCCTTCTACATTACTCAGGCCACTTCCAATCAGGTTGGTAAGGTTACTCCTCTTCAAGCGAAAACCTTATTTACAATAAGACCTGTGTTGTATAAGGGATAAAAACTCCACTTGTGGCATTTTGGTAGAATAGTAGTAGTTTTGGAAAGGCCTTTCTGATTTAAACATATTGACTGATGATTGGTGACTTACAAAGGAAAAATAAAGAGAGAGAGATGCCATTGCCATGGTGCTATTTGCACAGATTTACAGTTAGCAGTGTAGCAAACAATCTCACGTGTGTGAGCTGAAACATCTCAATGCAGGCAATACTGTGTTGCTTCATATGCAAGATGGACAGTTGTTTAAGGTGGCTAAATATCTCTCCTTAAACAGTAGACAGTAAAATCCCAGTACCTGTTCTGAAGACTCTTATGTGTCTAATCTCTGCATCGGGTTTGAGATCAGGCAGGGGAAGCAGTTGAGTAGGGATTTCTTGCCTGTGGGAATATAAAACCTCAACTAGGTGGGTTTTTTTGGTTTCTATTACATTAATATTGCTATCCATTTATTACAAGTGGGAATGTGAAGCATTTTGGCAAGTTTTTATATTTGTAAAACCACAGCACAGTTTTCATGATTAAAAAGTTCCTATGTTAGTTACCTATACCAATTTGTGCTTAGTTGTCTTAGTTAATTTCAGGGGTATGCCTTGGGACATCCCTTCCATTGTGCTTATTTTATTTTGTGTACATGTGTGGGTTCCGGTTGTTCTAAGAAAAATGTGTGGTTGGCCAAAATGCTTTCAAAAGGAATTTTTAAACTGGAACAAGTCTTTAAAAATGTTTTTAACTTACATTTCCAAAAAGGAAAAATGACCAGCCCAATGGGCCCAAGACTGACTTTAACCACTGTTAACTACTTTGTTTGAAGCTTGTGCATGATACAGAATACATTATAGCGATAGCAAAATGCTGTCTCCTCAAGGGCACTGTCCACATAGCCCGTTTGCTGAATTCTGTTCAGGTTGGAGTTTGGGATGGGGAAGGAGTTCAAAAAACAACTCACTGACAAAAGCTGAAGTGACCACTGTAAAAACATTTTGATTTATAAGTAGACGAGATAGGAAGTGTTTGATGATAAGGGGATCCTGTGTGTCAAGTAAAACAAACAAGGAGTCCTGTGGCACTTTTAAAGACAAATGTGTTAGTCTTTAAAAAAATAATGCGATAAATAAATCTGTTCGTCTTTAAAAGTGCAGCAGGACTCTGTTTATTCCTTCTCAGAAGCTATCCCATCACTTCTCTGAAGATGAAAATAGAGCGAGAGGAAGCCACTTTGCTTAAACCCTACAATGGTCACTGTAAACTTGTTCTGAATCCCTGGAGATGAGCAAAGCATGAACAGATGGATAACAACAACTAGCACTTGGATTTATTATTTAAAAATCATGATTGTGCAGTTCAGGTTGGAAAACTATTCCCTTAGATAGGAGAGGGAGAAATTAAACTCTGTAGAGAACTTTCTGGTACTGGTGTTTGGCTTGATGAGCAGAAAGAACAGTTAGGCCTGGATAGAACAGAGTTCAGTGCTCTTGTATGAAGACCTCTAAAGTGCACTCATGTGTTGCACATTAATGGGCCTCATCTCTGCAAATTTTGTACCAGTGTAACTTTCAGTTACGACTGTATTTTTTAAAAAGTTGAAATAACTAAAGTGATACAACCTCCTAAGTGTGGCCACAGTTAGACTGGTCATAAAGCAGCACGGCTTATTCCCCTTCCCATTTGGGAACAAGGTACAGCAGTGCCCTCTTACATATTGATACAACTGCAGCCACCTGGGCTTCTGCGGTGCTGTACCATGTTAGCTCTTTCAGAACACTGTAATTAAACCTTTACAACTCCTGGGTGTAGACAAAGCCTAAGAATGTATCTATCTAAAGAGAGAAGCTGAAGCCTTAAGGGAGTGGTTTTTTCTCCTGATTTTTGCTGCACTCTAGAATCTGTCCCTTAGCTTAAACAGATGTTGAGGGACCCTGCAGCCTGATTGGAGAAGTAATATTGCTTCAGACTAATTCACTAGTGCAGGTCTGGCAAGGCTACAGCTCTGTATACTGCTGCCTACTCTTATTAGAAAGCTCTCACCACTTAACAGTACCAGTCAGCCCAGCAAGTGAAGTTCACCGAGGTGGAGTATCTCCTGCCTCACATGAACCATACACAAATACAGGAAAACTCAACTTTGAATTAGTGTTCGAGGGGCCTCGTGCTTGCTTCTGCCTTCAAAAGAGATCTTGAACTGGCACCATAAGGAGCCCATCGGGGGAAGAAATGACCCATTTTCACTTAGCTTTGGATAAGCATTTATAAATTCAGGGCCACTAAAGAGAGTGCTTGTAGGAGGGGGGAAAACAATTTGTAAAAGTTAGCTAAGTTGTTTGCCCAAAATCAAATTCCCCTCAATGTTTTTCCACTGTCTTAACATCTCATTTAAACATTCCTGTAACAGATAAATTTAGTTTACAATTTCCGATTGCGGCTTTCCAAGCTTCTTTATGGAAGAGTGATTAAGGTTGGGATTGGCCTATTTTTTCTTCTCATTAAACCAAGGAGAATTACACCAGTGACTTCAATAGGAGCAGTTAAGCTAAGGCCCACCACTTTTTGTGAATCTTGTTATAACATAGCTCCTCCCACTGTCAGTGATGTCTTTAGACACCCTATCATCTTGCGCATTAGCACTCTTACAGCAGGCTTAGCCAGTCAGCACTGTGTTATGTTGGAAAGCTGCTGTCTTCTAAATATTTGCAAAGGCTGGAAAGAACACTGTTTTCCTTTAACACGCAGCATTCACTTGAAAGCAGAAGTGAAGGATGGGTGCTCCTCTGCTTTTTAGGGTGAGACACCCAAAGGGGCCAGAGCGGGGGAAAAAGAAAAAAAAACGCACCTTGGCCAGGTTGTTGGCTTTTCAGTGACTTTTGTGGGACTTTAAGTCAGAGCTGCATCTACCTGTACTACAGGCTTCTGCCACCTGAGGCAGTAATCCTAAACTGATGCACCGTGCTCTGTTAGTGACTAAGGCTGGTTGAGCTGCAATGACTAAGAGGTAACTGTTAGAATCCAACCAGTTGCTGGCCATTTCTGGTAGTGAGGTCAGGCCAGCTCAGCGCATGGAGGTATTGGTGCAGTACTGCTCCTAAATTAAACAGCTCTTTCAAAGGTTTATGAAGACAGCATCCAGTAATCCACCCCGACAGATTTATGGACCAAGAACTGCCTAACCTGCCCGAACCCAGGTCCATGGAAGAGGTTAGGTGTGAAATCAAAACCTTTAGGAATCAAGTTTAGATCCACCCATTCAGCATTCTAGTTCTGAAAAAATGAGGCCAAGATTATTTCCTGTTAATTTAATACATGATGAAATTGACTTATTTTCCCCATCTGCTCTTACAGGCCCTTACTTCTCCCCCACCAACAAAAGCCCCTGACGGCAGTGCTGTGTAGGACTCCTCTTAACACAGAGGAATAGATGAACTCATGCATAAAATTCCTGAGGATCTCAAGCCATGCTGCAGTGGTGCTGCATAATGCTCAGGGCTGGAACATGTGCTACTCTGTAGCTGTAGCACAGCAATGCATGTGATTAAAGCTAAGACGCAGCACTGCTTCTGGGCTGTCCTCCAGATCCTCCGTTTCACCTCCCATGGAAGAGCCTCACCCCTAACATTGGGATTCTAATAATCATTCAATGGTGACAACTTGTTGAATCAGTCCAAGGCACTGAAATGCTATGCAACACCAACCAGCTTCTTCCCAAGTATAATATACAATCATTATTCCTCTAAGATAAAAAATGCACCAGCTTTATCCTGTCTGAACAGTATCCAGGTACATTTCTGGTGGTTAGAGTTTACCTAGGGCTTTTTAAAACTTTATTTTCCCTTTGAATGAATAGCTGACAAGTCCTACTTACAACACAGGAAGGGGACTTGTTTTTTTCTCTTTGGGTATGAAATATGAATCATGTTTTTATGATTTTTGTAAATCTTTACTCTTTTTACACCTTGTTTTGTAAACTGAAGTTTCCTATTAAAAGAATAAAATGCAAGTGCAGTAGAATGTCATTATTTCACACATTTTAGAATAATTTAATAAGAATTCTTCCAGACATGGTACAGAATTAAACTCCATAGGCAACAGCTTCACAAGCCTTGAAAACTTAACTACTTTTTAAATAATTGTGCTCAGCTGAGTGAACTGAACATACAAGCATCAGAAGAGTTAAATGCCTTCCTGTCACTGTTCTATGTGGAATGACAGCTGTGCTTGAATTAAAATAAGATTTTATAGCTGCTGAACTTTGTTACCTAGAACAAAAGCAACAAACCCCACTACATAACTGTTGTGATCATCTGTCATTCTGTCGCATGGCAATTGGAAGCTCTTCAGACTTGAGGCAGGTACACTGAATTCTCACCTGCAATTAAACAGACAAAGAAGGGGTTAGAGGGCCAATTTTCTGGCCTGGTGTTTTAAAATGGCATGGGTGGGTGAGCAGTCACTTTGAGAATCATCCCCCCCCCCCCCGAATGTCACTTTGAATTGTGAAACATTTGACTGTTCTCTTGATGGTAATGAATAAAATGTCTGTCTACCTGTGTTTTAGGGCCCAATACAAGCACTCACTGTAATAGCCTTTACTAACAGAAAGCTAGGTTGAGACTTTGCCCTACACTGCATTTAGATAACTAGAATTTCATAGATACCCACTATTTGGAAAAGGTGTAATACATAGATTGGCCAGCAAGTGGTACTTTAAAAAGTTTTGAATCCTAACACCTATTTTGATTTGCTGTTACAGCCTGACCTGATATGTCATACACTCCCCTGCATTTAATTTCCTACCACTCTGTAACTTTCCTATCTTCAAAGCGTCTGACGAAGTGGGATTTTCTCCCACGGAAGCTCATGCCAATTACCCACGATTATAGTTTGCAGGACTTGACTACAGTAGTCTTTCTCTGTAGAAAGCCATGTACTGCAGTCTTTCAATCTGGCCACCTGCAAAAACTCCAGAGTTTCATCTAGCTATTAATGCTCTTTTATTCAAACCCTTGATTATCATTAGTTTGTCTCCTCTCATTCAGGTAACAAAACCTTACTATATTTCCACAACTTCAGGTACTCACGTGCACTGCTATGGAACCGGTGGAGAAGCCACCAAATCAATGTCTGTCAAATTTCGGGCTACCCAGACTCCAGCAGCAAACAGACCCAGATTAACAATGAGGTTTCTGAAATAAATACAGAGTAAGTTTGATTTGTTGAAGTAGTTGGCGTTATCGTGGCTATATGAAAGGGTTTCCTACCTAGAATGCTAACTGTACAGCAAGTCCTCCAGCAGAGGGCTTTAAAACAGTAAGTTAAAAATATTAAATCTCTTTGCCATGTGTATGTAATAGCTGGAAAAAAAGTTTCAGGGTCCTTCCTGTGTGTCACCCTCCACCCCCCCCTTTTGGTTGCCTCCTCAGGAATAACCGGTTTAGAAACCGTTCTGCTCCACCTATTTCCTCAGCTTTCTCCTACAGAGGGAGATTGGCATGCGAACAGGATGCTTGTCTAAATAATTTGCTCCTGCTTTTTATCCCCCATTTCATAGTAACTAGTGGCTGCTACATGGGAAAGCAAAATGACGACTTCAGGTAAGGAACAGGTTAGCATTGGATGAACTAAAACAGAGGTCAGGTTTTTCCACACACCACAGATGTTAGTAACAAAAGAAGAACAAATGAAGAGACTAGGCTTTAAGTTAAATTGTTCTAATTTGATGTTTTTAAATTCCAGAAATATACTTTCTTCAACAACTTAAAATAATTAGATCTGCCCCATGATCATTGTAGGTGTGTGTTACACACCCTGTCAGTGTCTCACGTAGGGGTCTTGCCCTATGAAACAACACTGTCCACAACTGCACATCCCCTGACCCCAATGTTTAACTTGTCTTCACCCTTCCCTCCCCAACTCTGCCACCACCCCTGTGGCCAGCAGCACGCAGGCTTGTCCCGAGCAGCATTAAAGCGCCCTGTGTACTTCCTGGGCTATGGGCCTCGCAGCCTACGTCACCAAGGCAGGACTGTGGCACCTCTAGAGCCAAAAGGCCTCAGCCGCAGCAGGTGCCACAGACCCAGGGCTGAGCTGGGCACAGCTCGGAGCCCGGTGAAGAGGCCCATGGCCCCATAATGGGGTCACAGCCCCTGGATGGTCCCATCTCCCTGTCTGGGGATTATCACGGCCACTGCGGGGAGGGACAGCCGGGGGGACTGGCCCCTTTTCTCCCCTGGGGGGACAGGACCCCCCTCCCCCGGGCAGGCCGGGCCCACCTGCGGAAGTCGTTCCTGTCAGCGGCGAAGCAGCAAGCGCTGCGGATCCAGTCCCGAAGCCCCTGTGGCGCGGATCCCGGGCTCCGGGTGCTGCCGCCTCCCGCCTGCACGCCCGACGCCATGGTCTACCTCGGACCCGTCCCGCGTGCTGCACCAGGGCGGCGGCCAATGGTTTAAACGTCACATCCTGCCCGTGTCGCCGCCTCATTGCGTCACTTCCGTTTGGGGGGACGGCGGCGGGAAAGTAGCGGCACGTGGTGCGTCGCAAAGGGGGAGGCCGCAGCGCTGCACGTGCGCAGCGCCCGACCCCTGCCCGTCCAATCGGCAGCTGTGGGAGCCAGGTCCTGTGCAGAGCTCCGGCCCCTGTGCAAAGGGTGGTGGAGCCACAGCGGTGCACAAGCTTGTGGCCGCAGTGCACAGGTGCACGGTTGTGTGCAAAGTGCAGCCTCACGCATCACTGTGACTATGTCTACACTTACAAAAGGTCATTCGAATTAGTTCATTTCAATTAACTAATGTTAGTGAGTTCCAATTAACTTCATTGGAGCTAGCATGGCCCCACTAGCATGCTAGGTTGAATTAAGCAAGTGCGGGGCAGGGCACTTGCTTAGTTCCAATAAGTCAGTTGTATGAAGGTCAATCTACTGATTAGTCCGAACTGATGTGGCCACCCTGACTTCATTCGAACAAACTAGTTAGAATTAAGCATTAGTTCAAAGTAAAATGAGATTTTACTAATTCAAATTAACTTTTGCTTCGTTCAATTTAAGGAACTGCTTAAGTCAAATTAAGGAAACTCCAGTGTAGATGCAGAGTAAATTAAGTCAATTTAAGACTTAATTTACAAATGTAGACACACCCTGTGTGCCAAACAGGAGGGCACATACGAGGCCCCGGGTTGCACTCTGACAAAGTGCAAGCCCTTAAAAGATAAAAACGGGGAAGTGAAGCTAAATAATGCTAGTGCAAGGCCTTCATCCTGAAGTCACAGCTTTGGTTTGAAAAGCTACATCCTTAAATGTTTGCAGGATCAAGCCTGTTGTCGATGACTCAAATCATCAGTCTTCAGACTCAGATTTCAAACCAAACATCCAGCTTTATTAAACTCTGCTGCAGCAGGGGGCTAGGGTCTGAACTAGCCAGCCTGCCTTACCAATAGCCCAGATGCTATATAAACTAAAGTGTTACATATTCATGGGTCATTTGAATATCTGCCCAGAGACAGCAAATTGCAACAAATTAGTAACAGAACATAACACTCCAGAAACTTCTATGTCACTCAAGGTGGAATCCATATTGGTTTCATGTAAAACTCCATTTTGAATTACAAACAAGTTAGCAGGAACATAACAAGTTAAGGAGAGTGGTCACAAATGAACTTATTACCTTTTGAGTTCCATAATATGACGTGTAACTTAGCACTCTGCTTTCACTCAAATAATACAAACTTTACACAGACCTTCAACAACATGCATAGACTTTCTTTTTTACTTCCACACTGTGAACACCCAAGAAACCAAACACTAGCTTTTGTAGGATGTGAGTACGATTTCCTCCTGAGAAGGTGAGTATGGGCAAACTAGGGACGAAAGAAGGAAGGACATAGACTGAGACCGTAACAGTAAGAGTTACAATGAAAATTATTGTAGGAGGTACTTGCATCCATGAATAATCTTGGCAGATTTTTCCAACAAAAAGCACATTAAAACGGCCCTCCCAGGGCACGGCCACACTACAAAATTAATTCACCCTAACTTAGGTTGGCATACGACCACTGCCATAATTACATCATTTGTGCATGTCTATATTTTGCTGCTGGTGGTGCATGTGTATATCTTTGTCAGGAGCACTTGCACCAATAAACTGAACTGTCACTGGGGGGCAATGTGGAATGGCTTCTAGAAAACCAACAGCAGTTGACATAAGGTCTTGTGCAGATGGGATTAAATTGGCACAGTGGGCGAGTCACGTCAGCAGGAGCAACATTTTAGAGTACACACTTATACAGGTTGACATAGGCAGCCTTGCATTGACCTAACGCATATAGACAAGGGTGCAGAGCGACCATATCTGCTAGCATGGCAGGTAAAGTCTCGTTTGCAACAACCCCCAAATTCCCATTCCCATGTTATTACTCACCTTAAAAATGACATTACCGAGAATTACATGCATCAAGCCAAATGTGCACACCACCCCCTCTCTCGTGAGCCAGGGAGAGAAACTCAGGTACCTCTGTGGCCAAGAAGGCACAGGCTTCCCAGTAATGTAGTTACTGCTCTGCTTCTGCCTCAGCCAATGAGACTGCTGGAGGAACAGGCTCATCCATCTTGGCAGCCAATGACAGGGCACGGTAGTAGATTTAAAGACTTGCGTCCCAGCCTAGTCATGGAGTATCAGAGAGTGAAGGTGTGCTCTGCTGTCCCCAGGTCTTTTGGGATCAGATGGGGATTGTGCTCCATTCTCCTCATTTGGAGGAGAGCTTGGAAAGGATATAGTTTTGCCCCTCTCCTGAGGACTGGAGGCAGCAGTGATGGGAGGGAGGCCTGCATGGTTTGGTTCTGTTTTGCTACAAACACCCAGAAGAGAACTGTCTCTATCCTACTTTCTTGGGTTTAATTTGAGCTCTTCTTCCATAAACACTGCAAAGCTGATTAAATCCTAGCAAGATCAGGGTCCATCATGCTGCAGGAACTGCAGTTCTGTTTGCCTTGCTCTGTGTTTTACTGGTATGTGTTCTTTTGATAATGATGTGTAATGTCAGATGTTTGGCTCAGCTGGAATTATTTAATCCCAGATTAATAGTCAGCTATTGATCCTGCACAGAGTAGAGAGAAAAGTGTTCTTTACCAGTCTCTCTCTAACTGGGGACGTGATAGCTGCTTGTCCATTTCCAGTTTAACTTCCCCAAACCTTTCCCTTTTATAGGATGGGGGACAAAGAAATACCTTTGTAGGGAAGAGAAGCTTCTCTCACAATTGATCCCACTATGTATCTGTTTTCAATATTTCTATTTACGTAATTGCTTGTTATGGTATCTCAAATTACATGAGTGACAAACTAAAGAGATTTAAGCCCAGTTGTTATTACTAAGAACATCTGTGATAACAATTAGTTCCCAATGAGTTCAACACACCTTTCAATGGGTCATCATTTAATAAATCACAGAAAACACCTGCAAAAACAAATAATTCTTATCAATACCACAACCTATTTCAATCATAAGTATACCCCTCATCAATCTTACCTTCTTGTTCATCACAACACATGTCTGTAGTAACAAGCATTCTTTGTTTATTGCCAGGAGTCCTGTCTGGACATCTGGATGTATTCTCTATAGCTCAGGGTAAGAGATTTAATTGTTGATCCTAATATAGTTCAGTGTTTGGACATACCCTACTTCAGAGAAAGAGCAGAGTACTTTGGGCTAGAAGACTGAATACACTTGCTTTTGCACCCAAAGATTGTAGTTAATCTAGGTCTAAGAAGAATTGATGAGGGTTACTATCTATTAACACTAGGGAGTACCAGGCACTGGGGGGGGGGGGACTGAATGGGGGTACAATAGGGGCTGATGGGATGGCAACAGGAGGTGTTATGGGGCTGAAGAGGTAATTGATCTGGATTTCAGGCTGTTCCCTGAAATTAACTTGTGCTTTCTCTTTATCAGACAGAAACTAATGGGCCAAATCCTCACCCAGACTATTTAGATAATGGGATATAACCATGAGGTCCTGAGCCTACAACTTCTGTAAAACACACAAGGATTGAGGCCTAATCCTCTAGTCCAGGAGTTCTCAACAAGGGGTACATGTACATGTGGGGGTACACTGAGGTCTCCCGGGGGTACATCAACTCACCTAGATATTGGCCTAGTTTTACAATAGCATTAGCAAAGGCAGTACAGATTAAAGTTTCACCCAGACGATGACTGGTTTATCTGGCTTTGTTTCCCAAACACTAGAATGTAAACTCAATATTTGTATTCCAGTCATTTATTTGTAATCCTAGGGGGAAAATAAGCAATTTTTCAGTAGCAAGGAACTGTGGTGCTTTTGTATTTTTATGTCTGATTTTGTAAGCATATGAAAGTGCTTCCCTTCATTACATTCTCCGGTGTGGCTCCTCACAGGAGTTACGGAAGCCCATGTGGATTTGCAGGATAGCAGCTCAGGTTTTCAGCAAGCTGCTCAGTGTGGGCACCACAACCTCCTCTTCTGACCATTTTCTTTTGAGGCAGTGAGGCTCTGCACCCCAAGTTCACCCTAATAGTATAATTGTGTATTATCTAATCCAAGGGATGTCTTTGGAAGGCTCACGATTCTGTGTTGGTTGGAGTTTCATGTGTATAGTTATGAGGCTGCACTACACAATAGTCCCAAAGATGTGTCCTCGTGGCTTAAAACATGTCTGGGCAAAACTCTCCAGGAGCAGGGGGGCAATTGACACCCCATCAAGGTATGTTCAGGACAAACCTAGCTCAGCCTTCCAGGAACAAGGACTGGCCTAAGCATCAAAGGAGGATCAAATGGACTCTCCCAGTAAATTACATCCCCTCCTTTGGGCCGTTTGGAGCCGCCATGCTCACTGACTCAGGACATGGATGAGTCCATATAAGTGTGGGTTCCCCGACTGTGATGGGAGAAGGAGACGCCACACGCTCAGTTTAATCACAAAAAAGGTTTTCTTTTATTTGGGGTGCCCAGTGGGTGAACACAGTAATTACTTGATAAGAAATGACTATTCTAAGTTATTTTCAGCAGTAAAACACAAAACAGCAATTTTGTACTTAGAAAAGCAGTCACTTAGAGGTGGCAGTTGAAAAACCAGAACAGTGATCTTAAAATCTTCAACTGAGGTAGTACTTAAGAACAACACATTAATCTTAAAACACTTAACTGAAGTAGCAGTTAAAATTAAACAGTAATCTTAAAACATCTAACGGAGGTAGCGAATCTAGGTACCTGACTGAAACAACGCTGCAAGGTATTGCAGAGGGTGGTTTACATTCATACCATAACCCAAGCACCACTGACCAGCAGCATGGACACCAGGAACATGGTATGAGACACGACACGAGCTAGCTTTCTTCGGGAGATTCGACCGTTGGGGTGATCAGCTCCAATGGTTAACACGTGAACCTCCGAACTTCGTTACTGGATACCCCTTTTTTATAGGACTTTTGCTTGCTTCCTGTTACCATATTAGGCTAGTGTCTCCTCACACCAGGGGAGGGTCTTTTGCATTAGTCAGGGGTTCCTGTTGCCATATTAGGAAACCCCAAGCAGTTCCCATGATAGAATTTAGTTATGTTTTCCAAATTTTCCAATGGGTTATAAATTCTTTAGGTGTGCAGGTGGGTCCCAAGTTCTCAGGGTGTTGTAAAATTCTGGGTGTCATAAATTTCAGGTGGGCCCAAACCCTTAGGTGATTCCCATGTTTTCCAGGAGGGTCATAAATTCCTAGGTGGGTCCCAAGTTTCTGAGTAGGCCAGTTTCACATCCCCAGGTGGGTTGTAAATTCTTGGGTTGGGTCAGTATTCTTTGCTGCAGTCTCCCAGATTTCAGGCTAGAGCCTCTTACACTGTCCAAAATGGGGTCTCCTTAATGTGTGCCTAGGGAAAGGTGGCATTGACATAGGCCTGCCCGAGCAAGCGGCCACCCATTGTCCCATCGGGCACGAACAATAAGGACATTGTTTGTCTGGAAAGGGGGTGGGGGGAGAACTGGAGGGGAAAAGCAATGTTATAAAAAGGACAGGAAATATTTGCCATGGTTACACTCTTTCACTTCCATTTACAGCCACCATCAAGACCAAGCAACTGAAGTCCTGAGCAAAGGGGAGAGGCTGGCTGGTGGGCCTGGGAAACCAGCCTGCGGTGGAATGGCCTAGGATTGTAACGTTGCTGAAAGTGCCAAGCTTAGCTTTGAATGCATTTTGCTTTTATTTCTTTTGACCAAATCTGACTTGTTACGCTGTGACGTCTGATCACCTAAAATCCTTCCACAGTTAATACACTTGTTTATTTGCTCTATCTAAAGCAGCGTGTTTGGATTGAAGTGTGTTGGAGACTTCACTTGGGGTAACAAGGCTGCTTCAGTTCGTGATGTGGAGCTGTTAATCTCTCCAGAGCCCGCAGATGGCAGTGTGCTGACACCTTGAATGCTGAGACAACTACTGCTATTGATGTTTTCCATTTATTCCAGAGGGGAGCCCGTGTCAGTCTAGTTCAGCAAAACAAACAAGCAGTCCTGTGGCACTTCTAAAGACTAACATAAAAAAATAAAGCTAATTAAATAAAATGAAATAAATAAATACATTTGTTAGTCTTTAAAAGTGCCCCGGGGCTCCTTTTTCACCATCTCCGACTCAAGGAATATTTCCACCATACCACCAAATTGTTTGTTTTGCTGAACTAGACTAACGTCTACCCCTTCCAAACTTGCCCGCAGGACTCCTTGTTAGTTAGCATTTATGGTGCATTTGCTATAATTAACTGTGCTAGATAAATGCATATTGGATAATGTTAGAGAAACTGATAGTATGAATTGAGTAGTGGTGTGAGAAAAAGTAAAAGGAGATTTTTCTGCTCTCTGAGCATATCTCTTTCACATAACTTTCGAAACTCAGCTCAGACAACTTCAGAGGCTGTAAAAAGCATAAAGATGTTTCCTGTTTTATCGACTGTGGATTCTTGGTCTGTGTAGGTAACAGAGCAAAGCAACCCAGATAAATTTCATGGCCAGGTTTGGATCTCACTAGTAAAACAGAAGGACAAGCGCACCCCAGTCAGCTGCAGTACCGTATGGTGCCCTCCAGTGGAGACAATTGGTACTGCGCCCAGTCTGGTGCACTTGCCATAGGCTGCTTTCCAATGGAGGCAATTGGTGCTAGTGGGAAGTGCAGCCCAGGAACCCAAAAGCTACCAGAAGCAGACAAGTAAGAATAAGATTGTTCTAAGAAATACTGGAACAAATGAAAGCAATGGAGACAGCTGCACTGAGCAGCAAGGAAGGCGGTAGTGGTTAATAAAAACATAAGGAGGTCGCAAGTTAGAATGTTACCAGGATAAATAAAAGCTTATTAGTTAGCATTTAAGGATTTGGTGGTTAGAGTCCTGTGCGCTTTTAAAGACTAACAGATTTCCAGGAACCAAAAGAAGGGGGCAGCAGGTCTTTAATTCCTCCTGACATCAATTGCTGGCATATTTGCAGCAAGACACTGCTTTTTGAAGCCTTCTGGGCCAATAAAAGGCTCACCAACCAGGGGAGCACAGATACAAGGCCTTGCACTTTCAGGCCAACCTGCCATTGTCGTGCCAGACAGCTTGAAAATTGTGGCCAAAAGATAGGGATGGGCTCAGGCCCAGCTAAAACAAAAGTTTTGTCTCTATTTGAGGGATTTCCCAAAATAGCCTGAGCTAAACAACTCTGCCCTGAAACAGGTCCTTTTTGGGGGCTTTTCCAGAACAGCCTGAGCTAAGCAAGTTTGTCTTGCCCATAGCATTGCGGTTAAACGATTGTGCAACATGTACCCTTGAGAGGATGGAGGATGGGCCTCCCAAGAGTGAAGAAACCTCCCTCAAGATAGAATTGCTGGACGCAGCAGCTTGTATTGTATTGAATTGCAAGTGTTAGTTATATAGCAATTTTCATAGCCTCAAATTACTTGAATTAGTAAAGGCAGCAAGAATGGTTGAGAAAGATGTACATGTGTGAAGTGGACGAAAGTTCCTGACCAAGGGCAAAAACTCGCTGATTGGCCAGAACCCAGGAGTGCCAATCAAGAAAGGAGAAGTGAGCGGTGGATAACAACTCCCAATAAGGATGAAGGAGAATACAGAGGGAGGGCTTCTCCCCCTCTTTTGACTGATTCATCCGTAAAAACAACTCGACCTGGGAGCGAAGACTGACATCAATGCAAGGGGGTCGGTGCGCACCGCAACTTCCTCACCCCCTCAAGCCTGGGCACTGGGCTGACTTTGACCTGGCCAGTCCTGGAGTTAGCCCTGTGTATTGTGGGTCTGAATGGTGCGGGTGAGCCGATGTGTGGCAGGAAAAGTGGTGTTTGCTGCATCTTACGTTGTTTTTGCTGTTGTTTTGCTTAAAGTTCATTGCTAGGGTTAAATGATGTATGTTATGTGTTGGAAATTATACTGTTAGATTCACCTGGAGTCAGCAGCCCGTGAGGGGGAGTATGAGCTCTGGATTGAAATCTCACCGCTGGCTGTATCCTGTGTGTTGCCCTGTTTGACTGTTTATTGTGTATTGTCCCTAAACTGCTGCTTAAACCGCTCCTAAATTTGCACCCACATTCTGTCAAGAAAAGTCACAGAAAAGGTGATCAAGACTAAAAGAGCAGCCAGCGTCTCTCTGCCCCTTCTGTTAGCCAAATGGGCTCGTTCTCCCCGGAGCAAGTCAATTACTCCAAGGAGGCACAGAGATCAAGATTGAGTTTTATACAGACCTTTAGTAGACGACCAGCTGGACGGGTGCCCTCCCCGTCTAATGCCAGAGGAGTGACACCCCGAACCATAGCAGTTAGTACATATATATACCATTATTTACGTCATAGCAGACCACAGTGATGCAGCAGATTTTCCAGGGATTTGCAGCGGTGGGGTACATAGGTATATTTGTCTGTACAGAGGTCTATTTGCCTGTTGATACACTTTAAACCTTCCACGTTGTTCTTTTTGACCGAAGTACTTAGCAATGTTTGACGAAGCTATGAAAGCAGGTCATGGGATCGTTTCACAAGCACAGCATAAATTATTATTTTATCTGTCACTTCGGACCACGTTTGTGTGGGGGTTTGGGCAGAAACTAAAACACAGCCAGGGCCATGCTCCAGCTTTACCCGCTGCACAGATGTTCTGCAGGTTTGTGTAGTGCAGGGAGATGCTGCAGGCAGGAAAATTGTCTCCAATCCCACAAACACACAACAGCAGCGGGTGCAAAAGTGCAACCTCCCTGGCCCCTCCCCGGCTCTTGGCTTCCCCCGTAGAGGTGTGAATTCACCAACACACCCCAAGAGCAATCAAGCCGCAGCAGGGTTTCCTGTTGCTCCTCCCCCTCCTGTCTCCTTCAAGCCTGATTAGAAACTCTCTCCGGCTAAATGTGCTGGAAGGAAACAGAAGTCGGCCGTTTCCTCTCCCCTCTCTCCCCCACCCCGCCTGCAGTTGTATCTCCAGACCCTGGGTCTTGCTGCCCAGGCTCCAGGCAAGGCATGTGATGTGCTTTTATTCCCAGCCGCATCTGAGCCCACGGGGCGGTTACAGGAGAAAGTTTGGTGGCTCCGTTCCGGACCCAGCCCAATGCACATCTGGCTGGGCCGCCTGCAGCACCCTGCCCCTGAGCCTTCCTGCTTCTCGCTCAGCTAACTGAGCCCGGCGACTGGAGTGGGGGTGAGTGAACCGAGTGGGCCCAAGCCTGCAATGGGAGAGGGGGGCGGATGCAAAATCTGGGGCGGTCTGAGTGTGATCCGTGTGTCTGGCGCGTTGCAAAGCGCGGGGGAAGAGGGCATTGCAGAAAAATGCAGGGGGTGCAAAGTTTGGTCAGCACCCAGAACATGATCTTGTAACCTGCAAAGGGTGGGGGGCCGAAAGGGAGCAGAGACCCCTCCCCCCATGTAGCAAATAATGCCTCTTGTAAAATTCCCCAGGGAGCCCTGTTAGTCTAGTTCAGCAAAACAAACCAGGAGTCCTGGGGCGCTTTTAAAGACTAACACATTTATTTATTGCATGAGCTTTTCTGGGGGAAAATTCGCATCAGACGAAGTGGCATTTTCTCCCACGAAAGTATTGCAGGTGGGACGCCCGAGTACGGACTGGAGCTAGTAACAGTTCGTTTAGGTTCGTTGCCCGGAGTGCACAGCACCAATAACCACATCAGGGCGGAGAAGCACGCTAAGTTTTATCCGAGAAGTGGGATTTTCTCCCAGGAAAGCTCATGCAATAAATAAACGTTAGTCTTTAAAAGTGCTCCAGGCCTCCTTATTTGTTCTCTTGTAAAGGTGAGTGAAGGTGTTGGTTAGCAAAGTTTTGCCTGGCCTGCTGGCTTTTGTTAGCAGAATGAGTCCTTGCCTCTCTTCCTGCTGGGTGATTGGTTGGTTCATGTTTGCAGATTCTTTAAGTCGAGGGGGTCCCACACATTCTTTCCCCGAGGCCCTCCTGGGCAGCTGCAAGAACCTCTGCAGCCTGCTGCATACACTTCAGGAGGAAAATGATTCATTTTGTAAATGAAACAAAGAAGGAGTCCTGTGGTACTCTTAAAGACTAACACATTTATTTATTGCATGAGCTTTAGTGGGAGAAAATCCCATTTCATCAGATGCTTTGAAGGTGGGGAGTTTACGGAATGGGAGGAAAATAAATGCAGGAAGTAAGTTCTGTAAGCTTCCCATCTTCAAAATGTATGGCCAAGTGGAACTTCTGTCAAATCTGAATTTCTGCGCTGTGTAAGTAAAGACCCAACCCGTTCTCTACTTGCTGGGGCGGAATCAAATACTGTAAATAAAAATATAATTTGCAGACCAAGAGTTTCCTTCATGGGACTGGACATACCTGCTTCCCCTTGCACAGGTTTACCTGCTTCCCCTTGCACAGGTTTTCCAGCTGGGGACACGTTGTCGAGGGTCAACTTGACCTCATCTTTCATTTTCAGCCAGTTCAGGGTTCAGGTAGGGGCTGAGTGCAGAGAGGGGCGTAGCTCGGGGTGAAGGAAAGGGTTACATCCCACAAGTTGCTGTGGCTGGATGTCGAGTTCCTAACTGACACAGTGCCCTTCCTGCATGCACTAACACCCAATGCTTTGCCAGCACCAAAGACACCTTCCTGAGTCTGGAGGATGCAGCCGTCCTTACCTCACCCTGGTGGGGAAACTGACCTGGTTGCACAGAACTCTTGAGGTTGCCACTGTCTCCTCCCAAAATTCCACTCATGATGGCAGACCACTGGGGATGTGTCACGGCCCACCCTTGTGCCGTAGCCCCATCCTTTGGGAACCCCTGTTAGCTCTCTGGCTGGGAGGAGGGCCAGCTAGCCTGGTTATTAATTGCTTCGTTGGGGAAAGGCAGGACAGGCCGAGATCCGTAGAACTGGCAGTCCTCAGACACCCTGACGGAGCTGGTTGGTGTGTGAAAAAGAGAGACAGCTTCAGGCCAGGCTGAGGCCCGATCCTGCAGTCGCATCTGCGTGGCTGTAGTAGCCCATATGAGGTGTTGTATGCTAAACCTGCGACTAGATCTGGGGAGGAGAATTCGTGGATGCACACAGTGTGTGTAGATCTGATTGCAAGATCAGAGGCTGAAAGGGATGCAAGGGAAATGGGCGGAGGAAAGTCTGTATAGTGCACAGTGGAGGATGGAGGAGATGAGGGTGGCATGTAGTATTAGCTCAAGGGTTGCTCTAAGCTCTTGCCCTAAGGGCTTGTCAACCCATGTCATGACGGCTCTTCTTTTGCTGTTCCTGAAAAATGCCACGCATGGACACGCTTATTCCAGGATAAGGGTTTGTCTACACGTGAAAACTTAATCCAGAATAAGGGAAAGTGTATATTTAAAGCAGATCAGCTATTCATGATAAATTCTGGGTCTTATTCTAAATCCTGCCTTAATATGAATTAACCGTCAAGTGTGGAGAAGCTCTCAGTGTACACTTTGGAAGTCCACAACTTTTATTAGCAAAAACAACGAGAGTCCTCTGGCACCTTATAGACTGACAGATTTTCTTTGGCATAAGCTTTCGTGGGCCATAACCCACTTCGTCAGCTGTCCTTTTGCCCGATCCGTCCTGCTCGGCACTCACTGTTTTCCATGACTGGTTCGAGGCTTCATTTGAGTGCATGGCCATTTCCCTGCATAGAGGCGGGGACCAGCCATTGCTCACTTTGGAATAGCCCCTTCTCCAGCCCTGTGCTGACCTGTGCCTGAAGTGCTGTGTGGTGCTTGTGTGGTGGGGGGTACATTTGCTGATTTCCCATCCCTGGCTCCTGCGGGGCAGATAATACCAACACGCTGGGTTTCCTGTTGGGAAATGCAACCCTGCCCACCTCCATGATTCACTCCTCATTGCCCATCTGTCTGTAGCACCAGAGTTGGGGGAACAGCGTAGGAAGTGCCCTCCTTTTTTATGTGACACCCCCCGTGACAGTGATGCTCGGGAATGAGCCTCTGGTTCCCTGCCATCAGAAACGTGTGATAAAGTGGGCAAGGGGCAACAGCCTGTTTAAACAGGGCCTAACCCAATGCGATCGTGGTCCACGGCTGCATTATTGCAGTGTGGATAAGCCCTTACATTGTAAATACAAGTGGGCTCCCTGCTATTTCCTTTGAGTTCCCTGAATCCTGTACTTGCAGCGGCTGCGGACGTAGCTAATGTAATGACCCCCACCACACACCCGCACCATGGGTCACTGGTGAAGTTTGAATCCTGGCCTTCAGCACTAAAACATGAGCCTTATATCGTGAGCTAACGGAGCAGTGCCGTTCCCCGGTGGCAGGAGTGAGCTGTTCCCCTCTCGGATGTTCCACAGAGGGGGTGATGGTCAGTTGAATTAGTTTGATGCTGTTGAGAAGCCCCTTTTAAGACGCTGCCTGGCGTGGTGGAAGGGGGGTCAGTCTGGCTGTGCTGTAGCTGTGGCTATATCACATGGTTAGATGTTCTGTCCATGGTTATGTCAGCATCTGATTGCTTTTAAGTTCAAGACAAGGAAAAGAAGCTATGGGGAGGAGACATAGATTTCAGCTGAGTCCTCTGCAAGCAGGGTCATCTGGAGAAAGGGAATGGTTGTTAGGGGACATGCCACAGAGCTGTTCCTGGAGAGGTGCGGAGGATTTCTATTAGGGGCAGGCTGTCGTGTAGGCTCCACACAGCTGCCGTCTGAGAGGTGAGTCGGTATGAACTCGTGATAAGCAGTAAGTGGGCTTCTCAGCCATCTTTCACTCGCTCCATTGAACCAGCTGAGCTGAAAACCACTCCCTATGAACCTGTGAAGACAGGGACCTGGCATGTTCTCTCCCATCCAATAGTGAGTGCTCTCTTGTTATCTAGTGACTCTGGCCTACGTACTAAAATCAGATCCCCCTGAAACTGCTGACCTAATATATGTTTGGCTAATAAATACATACATCAATGTGTGCTAACGCCCACGATATCAACATAATGTTAATTGTTGTATGTTTCTCGCAGTTATATGGCCTGGACTGGCCTATGTCTTTCTATAATTCTGTATGCTTCTGCTAGGTATCCTGTATCACCTTGCATTAGCTGAAGTAATCTTTGGCTTGAGCAAATAATAAAACTGTCAGGAACAGAACATGTGGCCGTTTACTATAGTAGGGAATTCAGCTCTCAAACCAGTTCTGGAATGTCCCAAAGATAAGGACAAGACAGATGAGTGTTCTTCTCTGATACAAGCGGAGGAGGGAGTGCCTTCACGCCCTAGGTACCGGGAATGCTCAGAACGGAGAGCGAACGGTACGCAATGGTACTAGAAAAACAAAGTAGAAAGATGATAGGTTAAATGTGAGGCTAGATGATGCATATAAGTGCCGTGTGACTTGTGAAGGGATTGACTAGATAGCTTGAGGGGTGTAACTTCGGAATCATGCTATCTTTGTAAGCTGAATTCAATCGTGCTGTATGAGACTGCTTCTAGGAAACTGGTATGTTTTGAGCTTTCCCCCCATTACTTAACTGTTACTGACTGTTGGCAATAAAGCTTGTTCGGTGGTGCTGAATTAGCATAAATTACTGTGGTTGACAGGAAGTGTGCTAAAGCTTAGCAAGTCTGAATTTGCTAGAGGGTTTTAGGAGCAGGGTCTCTTTATCTTTAGACAGGGTGTGTGGAAAATAACCGTGATTGCACTTGGACGCTGACATGATCTGTATCCCGTGGAAGTTTGAACAGGGGCGCTGTGTATTGGGGCTGGTCTGCAAAGCTGATGGTGATGGTCAGTGAATGGTCAGCTCGCCTACTGGACACACGGACGACACGTAAATGGTGGACTTAGAACAAACTGACCCTTTAAGGGCAGCATGTCATCAGAAGCCTAGGTGAATGACTGATGAGAAAGTAAAGGGCAGCTGGCCTCAATCTATCCCTCTTGTCTGGGGGCCCCCCCCCCCCATTAATCAGAAAAATAAGTCATGAAATGCTAATGGCATATTTCAGGACCACACGACTCCTTTGAAAAAAGGGTATAAATACTGGGGAATATCTGATGTTTGGCACTCACCCCAATTAACAACCGAAGAGGCCTGTGATGGGAAAACCCCAGGGTGGTCAGCACCCTGCTACCAGGGGCTTCTGAGCCACAGGGCTTCAGGGTAGCTAACAGCCAGCTCTAGCGCCAGGGAAACACGGAACGGATCAAGTGCTCAAGAAGAAAAGCAGTTTTCATCTAGAACTGGTAGCTGTGGCAATCAGGATAGTGTGTCGAGCCAACATAGTTACTGAGGGTTTTGTATGTTTGGGGAGATCTTGATAGACCAATAAAAGGGCCAGAGCCCACTTGATAGAGTAATGTTGACTATTGTACTTGTTGCTAACAGCAGCTAAAATCAGTAGGCCTTTCTGCAAGCCTGAGCAACTTGGCAGGACTAAGCCAGTGGAGAAAGGAACCTCTTGCTCAATCTTTGCTTGACCCTGTGCCCCTCCCTGGTGCTCTGGTGGACGTGCTGGGGTGAGTGTTTCAGAGAAGGACCAAGAAGCCTATTTATGCATGCCTTCTGGGGGACATTTCTTCAGGCCTTAAGATATGCAGATTCTGCAGGGACAAAACTCCTTAATTAGTACCCTTAGGTTTAGCTTGAAACTATTTGCCCAACATGTTTTTTCTTTCTTTCTTTTTGATGTGTTATTGTTTACTAACAAGGATAAATGGAGAGTGGAGAAGGGAGATTGGGACTCTTTGGGATCCCTTGGTGACACAGCTTTGGGATCCTCCAATGACAGCTGGAAGATCCGGCCAGCTGGAAAACTGTGGCTGTTTTACTTGAAAGCTGCCACAAACTCCAGCAATTAAGGGATGCGATGCTTTACTAATCTGTTGCCAAAGTTTGGCTATGTACACACTACAGACTTGTCCCGCAATAGAGACAAGCAAAGCGTTACGATTGTAACGCTTTCCCCCATCCACATGTTAATCCTTCTAACGCAAAGGAGTGTTCACAGGCTCCTTTGTATTTTTGTTAGAAGGAGCAGTGCATGTTGGGCACCCTGGGGGCAAGATCACAGAAGTGGGCCTCACAGGCCTATAGGAGGCCCCACAATGGGTCTTTGCCTAGGGCCCCCAATAGCCAAAGGCCACCTCTGCACTGCAGGCCGCTATCCCACTGTGCAACTCACCCCTTTGTCCTGCCAGGAGCTGTGGGAAGGATCGCAGTGCATCATGTCCCATGATGCAGTGATTTCTGTCCTGTCATTTCACTGACATCAGTGAAGGTTGGTCAGGGAAGGTGCATGACACATGCATCTCCAGGATGTTGCTAGCCTGTTGCCTAGCTCCCCTGCAGAAATGTAAAGGAGGAGCACCCTCTGGCGACCAAAAGTAAAATTGCTGGCACCTAGCTGTGAGCCAGTTTTGTCCACCCCTGCTGTATAATAAGCTACAAACAGGGACTTTCCAGACCAGAAGATTCCAGTGGGGGATGTTGAGATGCCCATAGTGATCCTGAGAGACTCAGCATACCCCTTAATGCCATGGCTCATGAAGCTTTATAGGGGCAACCTGGATAGCAGCAAAGAATGCTTCAAAAACAGGCTGAGTAAGTGCCAATTGGCCACTGAGTGTGCATTTGTCAGATTAAAGGTTTGCTGGAGATGCCTTTATGGCCAGCTAGGCCTAAATGAGGACAATATTCTCTTTGTTATTGCCACCTGATGTGTTCTCCATAATTTATGGGAAGCTGAGGGTGAAAAGTTTTGTCCCTGGATACTGTAGATGCAGATTACCTTGCATCTGAATGTGAACAGCCTCACGTTCGAGTATTAGAGGGGCATGACGAGGGGCCAGTTGGATCAGGGAGGCCTTGAGGGCCAGTTTTGAGGCTGAAAACCAATAAGGAGGTTTGGGGTTTTTTTTTTTGATCAGTGCTGTGACATACTATGAGCTTGAGCTGTGTATCAATGACAGGTGAAAGCAGTGTGTGCAAGACAGAAATAAAGAATGCCGATTGTTTTCAGAGTGCCTCTTTATTAAACGAAGACAATTGACAGCACCGGGTGGAGGGGAGAAAGCACTGAGGGGCGGTGTGAGCTATGTAAATCCCCTGTCATAGTCATAGGTGTCTGAACGCGGTAACAAGATGGGCAGGAAGTTTAATAGGAATGTGTAGGGGGAGCTTGAGGGTTCATGGAAAGCAGTTCTGTAGTGGTTGCAAGGGGGGGTTCAAGCACGCATAAACTCTATTTGCATCATCACAGTTGTCTTTAGCAGCTCCTTCTCCTCCACAGTCTTGATCATATGCTCATGACCTGCTAGCACTCGATGATGGTTTTCCCTCTTTTCCTGTCTAATCATTTCCTGACTTTCGGACACAGATTGTCTTCATGTCTTTTTTTATTTTTGCTGCCTCCAAGGACTGGAGGAGTTCTTGGAACTTCTCCTCTTTTCTTCTCCAAGGTCATCACCCTATCAAGCAAAGGCGCTCCGCAGGTGTAGGGGGTTTTGCTGTGCAAGCCACATCTGGAGAAGCATAATGAACAGAAAAGCCTTATTGTGGGATCCCGAGCACTATAGATGCATTTCTGTTAAAAATACCTCTTTCTCACTGTCCCCTGCGAAAAACAGCTGTGTGGTCAGCTTGGGCATGGCGAGTTTTGCCAGAAGGCTGGGCCATCGTACTGAGGAAGAGGTTCTGGGTGGGCGGTTACGTGAGGCTTAAATGCAGGAATATGTAGTAGAAAGTGAGAGTCTGAGGCCTAGCCCAAAGTCTGGCTTTAGGGAACAGCAGCTGCTTGCCTGCTTCCAAGTTCTCTGACTGATGCAGGCACTTGGCAGAGTCGCAAGATTATTAATGTACCGGCATTCCTAAGAGGCAGTAGCTGAATAATGCAGTATTGTCAGGAGCAGTAGCAGACCTCACTCCCCCAATATGCGGTGATTGTAGAAACATAACCCTGGGAGACAGTCCAAGTACTCCCCGAACAGCAGCACAATACAGAGAGGCGGTACAAATTCTCCCCAGGAGGCAGTAGTGCATAAAGATGATCGTGAAGGAGAGTAAGGACAGAGACACCCCAACCTTAAAGTAAGAGACAGGAGGATGGAGGATGATGTTATGCTCGACTTGTAGGCAAGATACAATAACCAGTATAAAAGCCATCCAAGAGGTATTGTGTAACCTATTTACATCAGGGTCTAAGTAGATCGTAGCTGGAGCATTTTTGTCCAGCTGAGGGGCTAACGGAAAGTCCCGCTGTAACTGAACTGGTCCATTGTGACAGGCGTACGTGTCCTAGCGTATCTGTAGCTCCTCTGGGGCACTGGAGCTGTGTTTTACTTGCAATAAACCTGGCTAAGTGCCTTTGAAACTTATCTGAGCCCATGGTAACTTATGGGTCGTGTTTAACAAGGTCTGTCTATTCAGCTAGCTGCAGAGGGGAATTCACAACAGCACGCCTGCCCTAATTGATTGCCAACAGTACATAGAGACGAAATTTCAAATCGTGCTGCCATTTTCCACAGGCGGGGGCCATAGAAGCAGACATCTTGCTCCTGAGAATAAGCAGGGATGCTAGGGTGCTTCTCCATGTAAGCAGTTTCTAACCAGGTCCATATGCTGCTCTCCTATGCACTGCTTTGATCCCTGCACAAGTGATTGCTGATTGGCACGGGAAAGTGTCCTACAGCAGGGAAAGAAACAAAGCCGCTCTGCTGGGGAGTGTGAGGTAGAGAGGATTGGCAAGTACCTCCAAGAAATTTTCCTAGAGATCTCACCGGAGGATACCCCTGCAATCTCTCTGTGCATTGACATGTTTTTTCAGTTGTGCTGATCAGCCGCGGAAGGGAATGGGAAGTGCATGGAAACAAGCTACTCCTGTGCATTTCTAGCCCTTCAACAACTGCTATTATTTAGCAAAGCAAAGGACACTTGTGCCTCCTGTAAAAAAGCATCAGCAGCTCTGAAAAACATTTCTTAGAGCTCCACTCTCCTGCATTCTCCATGCCAGAGCTGCAGGGCTGGGACTGGCTGGAACCCTCTGGAGTCGCAAGGAGATCTTGTATTCCCATGTCACCAAATGTCCTGGTCCCTGGCTTCAGTTCCTCATCCAGCTTCAACTCCTCATTGTCCTGCAGGATCTAAAAGGGTAGGTGCAGAAGGTTAAACCTGAAGCCCGGCTACCTGAGTGAATCTGTATGCTGCCTGTGCTAAGAGCTGAGGCTGGTGCTAACATCTGCTTTTAATCATAAGGGAAATTTCCATGTATAATGCAATGGCATAGATTAAATAGGTACCTTTCTCAGCATATTTCTTGGTAAACAAGTTTTGCAATTAACAAGTTGTATCCTCAAGAGGACAGGAGGTGGGCCTCTGGAAAGTAAGAGTGCCCCCTCTCACAATATGACATGACTAAAATAGAGTAATTTTTGGAAACGTGCATGTAGAGAGTGAATGTGATTTAGAGAGAGAGCCCGGTTGGAGAATAGCTGATCGAACGATCAGGGCACAAGGCTGGTTACAGGAAGCCCAAAGGTGCCAGTCAGAAAAGAAGAAGTGTCTGGTCAAAACCAACTCTGAATATGGAGGAAGGGAATATCCACTGGGAACCTACCCGCCCCCCTTGATCAATTCATCAATAAAAGGAGACCCAACTCGGTAAATGAGGAGGAGCACCAACATAGACGCAACTGGGGTCCGTGCGCACCGGAGCTTCGTCGCCCTTCCAAGCTTTGGCACCTGGACTGACTTTGACCTGGCCGGTCTGTTAGCTCTGTGTCTTGTAAGTATGACTGTAAGGAGTGAGTGGTTGTGTGGGTGTAAACGTGCTATATGCTGCTGCTTGTGCTTCATCTTCAGTTGTATTGCTGAGGCCATGTACACACGGTCACTTGATTGTGCGATAAGGCTCCTTACCGTGCAGTAAAGTTTGGAGTGTCCACACGAGTGTTTTCCCTGTTGCGCGGCAACACCCTCTTGCCCGCAACAGTTAAACCACTCAAGTGGAGAGTGGTTAGGCTTACCGTGGAACAGCTGTTTCGCACTAGTGCTCGTGTGCACAGATTTTGTGCATCAGACAGCCTCCGGAAATGTCCCAATTCAGGCCACTCTGGGATATAGGAGCTGTCAAATTTGTCAATTTCATTGCTCTAGCAGAGCAGTGAAATTGACTATTATTGGAGCCACCCAAGCCCTGGGGCTGAGCTAGGGGGCTGACCCAAACCGACTGCCCTCGCCGGTTCAGGCCAGCCCCCGAGTCCAGCTGCAGAGGTTCGGGTGACGGCTGGGGCTCCCCTGCTGCCACCCGAACCCCTGCAGCTGGACTCAGGGGCTGGCCCGAACCGGCGAGGGCAGCTGGTTCAGGCCAGCCCCTTAGCTCAGCCCTGGGGCTTCGGGGGGCAGCGGGGGCTGCAGCCAGCCCCCTAGCCCAGTGAACCACTGGGGTAGCCCACTGCCGAAAGGCTGGCTGGGGGCAGTACATGGTGGGACAGGTGTCCCCCATACACTGCTCCTTGTATCGCAAAGGAGCGTACACACGGGTGAATGCTCCTTTGCGATACAAGAAGCACGTTGTACACACACAAACGCTATATTTATAGCACTTTCCTTGTCCCGCAACAGCTTATTGCGGGACAAGTTTGTCGTGTGTACATAGCCTAAGATTAGCTAATAGGATTAGAGATTAATTGTTTTACTGTTAGACTTCTTTGGAGCCAGTAGCCCACAAGGATGAATATGAGCTCCTAATCTCTGGGTTATACCTCGTGGCCTACTGTATCCTATGCGCTGCCCTACTTGATTGCTTGTTGTATGCTGCACTGAATTGCTGCTAGACTTTTTTGTCAGTGTTCTCCAGTAAAAGTCACATTAGAAGTATATAACAGTAAAGGAGTCCAGTGTATCTATCCGCCTCTTAGATCCTGCATAACAGTTTTGTGGAGAAATGTGGAGAGGGGGACAGAGCTTGGACGCCACTTCCAATTCCATACCCTTTTTATAAAGTAAAATTTGTGATCTAAGAGCGTGCTTATTAAATTTCGTTGCAAACCTGGTGTTTGGCCCTCATCCCAGCCAATTTCCACTTTTCAGGGCTGCTACGGAGTAGCACACGGGTGGGCCACCTAAAATAGCCACTTCCACCCCAAGGCATGCATGCACTCAGTTGTCGAGTGCTGGGTAAGGCTCGGAAGTTAGATTCTGGAGCCCACTGGGAGGCCAGTGAATAGTGTGGCTAGAAAACGGTGTGCGATTGAGAGTCACCCGTCCGAGGTGGAGAAGGGAAGGAAAAATGATCTTGCTCTTTAAAAGGAAAAATAAGGGTGGAAAGACTCCTAAGTCGATCCCCATGAAAGGACTTAAAAATCCCCTTTTAGATCCCACATAACATCCTCAATGACTTTTTTGCTGGGGTCGAGTCCAGTGTCCACTGTCCTGGGTACACACATGTTGTCATGCACAAAATAGAGTCCAGGTCAGACACTGGTAAAGGGCTAACCCAGGGGTCGGCAACCTTTGCCAACTCCTGTGCCAGCCCCTCCCCGTCAGCTGGTGCCGACAGCCCACTCCTGGAAAGAAGCTACTTGGAGTGTCTTGTGGTGGCAGGAGTAGCAATTTCGGTATCCACAGAGGATGCCGAGTGCCGTTGTGAATGGGCTTGTGTGCCACTGTTGGCCCGTGTGCCGGGGGTGCCTACCCCTGGGCTAACCCATGCCCAGGCCACAAAGCCCAAGAACCAAAGATCCGTGAGTTATGCAGTGGTTTGGGAGGAATTTTACAGATGTTTGTTTTTAAGTTTCTTAGAAGAGTTGTAATGTAATTCTTTGTGAGAAATGTTGTCGTGATATGTTTGTTATAATATTTCTGCAGTTGACCTAAGGACATGTCTTTAATACTATTGAAAATTAAAGATACGAACACCGGGTGAGTGAATGAGATAAGAACGAATAGATTTGTTGAGGGAATGGTGCCCAGCAGGCTGAAGCGTGGGCAGAAGGAAGAGGTTCAGGACTGAGAATGCGTTTCCTGGTATGGGCAAGGAAAGGAAGCTGAAAGGAAGCTCTGCTGACACGGATAACATGTCCTGAAGCACCCCAATGAGGGGAGGGGGGATCCCCTGAAAGAGACATTGGATAAAAACCCTGTCCATTAAAGGAGCCAAGCCCCAAAGGACCAAGTGAGAAGCTGTCATCATTTGTAACCGGGGTAGATGTGCTCCACAGTATCTTCACTCTTTCAGGCCTCCACATCTCCTCTAACTTTGGGCTGGCCACCCTTAGTTTAAGTAAGTATGACTGAGGGAGTGCGTGCGCTGATGTGTCTGCCCGGTGTTATAGGATTGTTTTTTGTTGTGTTATTTGATTGGCTTGCTCTTTATGCTGCTTAAAGTCTTGCTATGCTTCAAATAAAAGTTATATACAGGTTGTTAACCCCAACTCGGTGTCCAGCATTATCACTCCCACTAAAGATCCTGAATATATGGGGAGTCTCTGCTCCCCATAATAATATCTGTGGGTGTATTGGGGGTGGAGATGAGGTCACTGAAAATGGCTTCCAGCTCCTTGTAGAAATAGCAGCCCTGCTGCAGCGCCTAGATTTTCACTTGGCACAGCAGTGTGACCCATTCATAGCCTTTCTCCGCCATGTCATGAGAAATCTGGCCATGGATATCAAAGTTCCTTCGGCTGGAGGAGAGCTGGGCATGGCTGATTCTGTCTAAATGCTCCTGAGATCCAGAAGCTCTGATGTGCTCCAAGCCAAAGGATATTTTGTGCGTGAAGCCACTGGCCAGCTGAGAAGTGAGCTCTCCACGCCAGCCTCAAAAATTCCTAGGACTGTAAATGTGGAGTGGCTTGTGACTGCAGAGCAGCAGAGTTCAAAGTAATGATTAGAGCAGTCATGATGGGCATCATGGGACACTTCTGGAGGCTGTTGACCATGCAATAATCAACCGTAGTGTCTACCCTGATGCTTTGTCGATTTAAGTTGAATTAAAAAAAGCTCTATGCCTCTGGTCGAGGTGGCTTTATTTTGCCCAAAAACCAGGACAGTTTTGTCAGTGGGTGTGTGGGCCCCCCCCAGCACTGGTTTGTTGAAAAAAGCTGACTTTGGTCAACTAAAGAGTCTAGTGTAGAACAGGCCCAACACTGTAAATTCTTCCCAGCTGTACCCAGTAACAGGTTCAGCTCTTCAGACCTGACCGATTTTAGTTATTTCATCTCTAGAGTATACTTCATAACAAAGGGCGATCAAGCAATTGATTATCTGCTTTAACATTTGGCATAGTTTGGCTAACAGAAATAATGGAAAGTAGCTGAATTTGTAGCGCACAGGCCTGCAGTCATACAGAAGTGTATACAGCACATCCTAAAGGCTTGGAAATGTACTTGCTTTGCAGTTGTGTAAAGTGTTACCTCTATGGAAAAGGAAGCCAGTGTAGCTAACTGCAGAGCATCAGCTAGGCCAAACAAGTGGGGTATCAAAGGCGGAGGGTAGAAGGATATAGAAGGGCCCCATCCCTACAGTTGCCACTGAGTGGGGTTTCGGTTGTTAAACAAATTGAACTCACGACTCCTTTTCTCCCAGGGCTTGAATGAGGAGGGGTTTCGCCTCAGCAGCAGGATGTTCCGTGGAAGAGGGTCCCCAAAGAGCTTCTATCGTGTAAGTGGCTTCGGTAACCTAGCCGAGAGGCAAGGAGGGGAGACGATGGCGTAACCTGGTGCTGGGGGCAGAGATGGGACTTTTGCAGAATGGGCTTGTTCCCTGACAGACAAAGGGTTAATTTCCAAGTGGTTCAGTGAGTCCTGGACTGCCTGGAGAGAGGTGGGAGTTGTGACAAGAGAAGTCTTGTTTTCTCCCTTCTCAGTTTACTTCCCTCTCTTTCGAAGTGGGAATCAGTGTGTGATGGGGCAGGAGTTGGGGAGCCTGGTGGTGTTTCACCCAGCCCCCACCTGTGCTCCCAGAATAGCTGGCTTGTTTCCACCACTACAACCGGATGAAAATGGCTGATGGCGTGAAATATTGTAAATCCCCCTCATTAGGCTCCAGAGTTAACCAGAGTTAACAGTTGTTTGAGATGAGCTTGCGGGCCAGTCACACCTCTTTCAGAGGTGCACAGCAAGCTCCATCTCTGGTGTGAATCCATTGACTCCACGTCTCAGCCAGGCCTTATGTCATGACACTGGGAGCAGTTCTGGCCAGCCTACATCAGAACTAAACCTGGTTCAGGCAGCTCGTTGCTGATGTGTGCCTCTGGTTTGCTGTGATGCTTCGGAAGCGGGAGGAACATGGACTCAGATATGGGTAGTGAGGAAGATATCCTAGGGAGAATTCCTGGGGCCCCCCAAAAGCCGTTACTGCTTGATCACAGCTCTGAGCAGTGGGAAGATGATACATTCAGGAACTAGAAGTAGGAGCGTGTGAGAGGTGTCCTGCCGTGGTCCTGCTTCCCAGGGGTGAGAGAACCCACCAAGACAGGGGCATGATTCTCTTAGGGTCTGGGTCATATGGGAGGAGGAGAGAATGTAACCCTTGAGGATCAGCCAGTGTCCTGCCTGTTAATGTTTTCCGGCAGAGCATCTTAGGTGTCTCTCCTGCCACTGACTGCTCTTCTTCCCAGCCTCCAGTTTCTTGCTCACTCCCAGCAAGGCTGGGTGCTCTCAAAGGGCCTGGATATCTGGACACCTGGGCGCTAATCCTGCCTGTGCCACTGACTTGCTGCATGACCCTGGGCAAGTCACTCAATCTCTCCTTGCCTTGGTTTCCCTAGCAGTTAGCAAAAGCAAACAGGGCTTGCCCACCTATCCCACAGGTCAGTGCTCCAGATGCATCCCTCCCTGCTGTGATGACACAGCAACAGAGGGACCCAAGTCAGTGGCTGGCAGAGAAAAGGTAAAAGGGTCGCTCTTACTGACCTTTCTATGGCATGTGAGCAAGATAACGGTGATTAAACCTGACTGGAGCAGGGGCTTGTATTTATACAACACATAATTACCTTTGGCACTCCCCATTACAAGCTATGAGTGGGGCAGAAAGGGGAATGGACACTTACTGATGTGGAGAATGTGAACATTTTGCAGTTCATAGAATAATAGGGCTGGAAGGGACCTCACGAGGTCATCTAGTCCAACCCCCTGCTAAAAAGCAGGACCACTCCCCCTAAATTATCCCAGCCAGGATTTTGTCTAACCGAGCCTTAAAAATCTCCAAAGATGGAGATTCTACCACCTCCCTACATAGCCCATTCCAATGCTTCACCACCCTCCTAGTGAGAAAGTTTTTCCTAATATCCAACCTTGACCTCCCCAGTTGTAATTTGAAACCATTGCTCCTTGTTCTGTCCTCTGTTACCCTCGAGAACAGCCTAGCTCCCTCCTCTTTGGAGCAACCCTTCAAGTAGTTGAAGGTTGCTATCAAATCTCCCCTCAGTCTTCTCTTCTCTAGACTAAATAAGCCTAGTTCCTTCAGTCTCTCCTCATAAGTCATGTGCCCCAACCCCCTAATCATTTTTGTTGCCCTCCGCTGGACTCTTTCTAATTTGTCCACATCCTTTCTGTAGTGGGGAGCCCAAAACTGGACACAGTATTCCAGATGCGGCCTGACCAGTGTCGAATAGAGGGGAATTATCACATCCCTCGATCTGCTGGCAATACTCCTACTGATGCAGCCTAATATGCCATTGGCCTTTTTGGCAACAAGGGCACACTGTTGGCTCATATTCATCTTTCCATCCACCATAACCCCCAGGTTCTTTTCTACAGCGCTGCTACTTAGCCGATCGGTCCCCAGCCTGTAGCAGTGCATGGGATTTTTCCGTCCTAAGCGCAGGACTTTGCACTTGTCTTTGTTGAACCTCATGAAGCTTTTTTCAGCCCAGTGTTCCAATTTGTCCAAGTCTCCCTGGATCCTGTCCCTGCCCTCCAGAGTATCTACTATTCCCCCCAGCTTAGTGTCACCTGCAAACTTACTAAGCACGCAATCTATTCCATCATTACCGGTTGCCAACTAGACATCGAGCCATTGATTCCTACCCACTGAGCCCGTTGAGCTAGTCAGTTTTCGATCCACCTTACGGTCCACTCGTCCAACCCATACTTCCTTAACTTGCTGACGAGAATTCTGTGGGAAACCGTATCAAAAGCCTTGCATCCCACAGGATAAAAACACTATGTGAAGGCTACAAACCATCATGCTTCAGGGTACAAGACAGCCATTAACTGATGGGGTCAGGCAGAAAAATCTTTTTTGGGCCAGTTGTTTCATTTTGTTCATTGCAGGGATTCTTGGAGCTTTTTCTGAAGCAGCTGATGTTTGTCACTCATGGAGACGGGATGCTGGAGTAAATGCCCCCCTTCTTCCTCCCCAGGTTTGATCCTGTCTGGCAATCCTTATGAATGGGAACTCTGCTCCTGTGACACAAGAGAAGGTTGTGCATCCCTGCATGTCTCATTCATGACTGCCCTCTGTGTTGTCTTTGCAGCGCTTTGCCCGGGACTTCGACCCCTACCCTGCTGACCCTTACTGGGGTGATGAGGGCAGGTACTGGGCACCTGAGGACCGTCAGCAGCCAGCCAGGTGGGAGAACCAACATGGGAGAGACGAAGAAGTCTTCAGGGGTCGGTGTTACTCGGTAAGTGGAGTCCGGGCCAAGCATGCTGGTGGCGCTGCCATGTCCCTGCAGAGACTGCAAGAGCCGTGGGTCGCAGGGAGAGTTTCTGATGCATCTGGAAATGACCAGAGAAGTCTCTGTTTGGCTGATCCAGCTACTCATGGCTCCATGGGGGGATGCTCATGAATGGAGCTGTCCTGAGTGGTAGGAAATGAGGAATTTGGATCCCTGTGTTAAGGGCTCAGGAACTAACAGTGGAGCAGGTCAGGAGCACACATCAGGGCAGCGCAGGATGTACGAGAAAGTAAAAGGGTAAATTAAAAAGACAAGTAGAAACGGTCAGCAATGAGGCTTACGGCCTAGTGGAGCAAATCAAACCAGCCAGCCTGAGCTGGATACATGGTCAGGTTGAGAGGAGTAATCTGACATCACAGAAATTGGCAAGAAGTGAACTGCAGCTACAGTAAGAGTGGAAAAGTACCTGAAAGGTGGGCGGTGTCGGGTCAGCTACCACCAAAGGCTCTGTCTACACTTGCTAAAATTAGTTCGAATTAGTTAGTTCGAACTAATTTTAGTTAGTTCGAATTAGCTTAATTCGAACTAGCGAAACTTAGTTGGAATTAGCGATCCCCATTCATTTCAATGGCTGGTTAGTTCGAACTAAGAAATTAGTTCGAATTAACATGGCCACATTGGTTAATTTGAACCAGCTGGGAACCCGAGACTGCCTGCCCCCAGGGACCACAGCCACCCACCCCAGAGTCCCTGACCCTGCACCGTTTTGGCCTCACCTCCAGCACCTGCTGAGGGTGCAGTGGGCGGGGCCGGCAAGGGGGCCCGCAAAGGTTGCCAACCCCTGCAGTAAAGCCTAGCCTGGCATCTTCATTTCTACAAGGATCCTTGGTTGTGTTGGTTTATTTGATCCTGAGTATTGCCTCCATTTACCTCTTGCACACGGTACGCCTAGCCTTAAGGTCACTGAGCTAACTGAGTTTTCACTAGAGACCAAAGCGTTAACCAAAGGAACTCTTTGGCATAGGATTGCCAGGCTAACTTAGTTCCTGCTTAAGATCCAGGCCAGGCTCTAGATCACTGGGCTAACAGAGTCCCCACTTAAAGGTAATCCTGAGGGAACATGAATACAAAGACTTACACACGCAGCCAAACAGATATCTGTGTTGGACACATAACAACATCAATAAGAACACCTGCTGCCCAGCATACCGCACAGGAATGGGAAGGCCCGGCAGGGTCTGGGGCCAGGACTACTTCTCCCTGGTGCCCTGACCAGACCCAGCCGCCCCACGAAGCCTGGGAACAGGCCAAGGGGGTGCTTGATTGTCTCCAGCAAGAGCAAGGGAGGGGGACAGTCAGGTCTGTGGGGATGAGCAAGGGCCCAAAGTGTCAGTTCCAACTTCATACAGGCCTAGAGATAGGGTAGGGGCCAGAGTGTCAGGACAGCCAGGTTCTGTTTCTGATTCTGCCACTGACCAGCCACTGTGTGACCTGCAGCAAGTCCCTGCACTTTTGTACTTCGGTGTCCCCCACTGTAGATTAGCGTTGGCACTCCTCAGGCTGACACCCATTGACGTGCCTTCTGAAACCGCCCCCGCCCACCTTCCCTCTGTCTTTTAACAATCAGGGATCCTCTGAGAGAGGGTCATAAAATAACGAACTGGGGAGAGGGCAGATCGGGAGTACCTGGTGACATGCCCACCCAGTCTAAGAGTAAGAAGACAGCTAATGACCTTGGGAGGAAATTCAAAGCTCCTTTTAGGAAAGGCTGTTCAGTCTATGTTTATACATGAACTTGTGCAAATCAGTGCCAGAAGGTGTCTCACTGCGGGCAGAGGCTTTCTAGGGTTCCTATTGGGATGAGACATTTATAGGAGCAGTGAGACTTTCCACAGTTGTAGTCTGTAGGATAAAAATACCTGTTAAGGACTACAAACCCTCATGCTTCAGGGTACGAGACAGCCACTAACTGGTGGGGTCAGGGAGAAAATTCCCTTTGGGTCAGTCATTCCATATTGTTCATTGCAAGTTCCTCTGAAGCAGCTGGCGCATCTGATCCAGTCTGGCAATCTGTATGAATGAGACCTCTTTCCCTATGACAGAAAAGAAGATCATGCATTCCTGTAAATCTCATTCATGACGCCCTCACCCTACATGTTGTGTTTTTGCAGCCCTTTTCCCGAGACATCGAACCCTACCCTTTTGAATATTTCGGGGGTGATGAGGACATGAACTGGGCACCCCAGGACCAGCAGCAGCCAGCCAGGTGGGAGAACAAATATGGGAGACACGAGGAAGGCTTCAATGATGGATGGAACTCGGTAAGTGGTGTCCAGGTTGAGCCTTGTTACCCAGTGCACTGTAGTGGCTCATGCAGACAGTGGGAGGTGGGCAGCAGCCAGCTTGAGGCAAGGGCGGGGTAGACACTAGTGTGATCTCTGCAGGACTGATCTCTCTCCTTGCATCCCTGGAGGGGATCCCAAAAGAATGGTGCCTTCCCATGGTGGACACACCAGAGGGAATTCTAATGTTGGTTCCCCGACTGTGGTGGGAGAAGGAGACGCCACACGCTCAGTTTAATCACAAAAAAGGTTTTCTTTTATTTGGGGTGCCCAGTGGGTGAACACAGTAATCACTTGACAAGAAATGGCTATTCTAAGTTATTTCCAGCAGTAAAACACAAAACAACAATTTTGTACTTAGAAAAGCAGTCACTTAGAGGTGGCAGTTGAAAAACCAGAACAGTGATCTTAAAATCTTCAACTGAGGTAGTACTTAAGAACAACACATTAATCTTAAAACACTTAACTGAAGTAGCAGTTAAAATTAAACAGTAATCTTAAAACATCTAACGGAGGCAGCGAATTTAGGTACCTGACTGAAACAACGCTGCAAGGTATTGCAGAGGGTGGTTTACATTCATACCATAACCCAAGCACCACTGACCAGCAGCATGGACACCAGGAACATGGTATGAGACACGACACGAGCTAGCTTTCTTCGGGAGATTCGACCGTTGGGGTGATCAGCTCCAATGGTTAACACGTGAACCTCCGAACTTCGTTACTGGATACCCCTTTTTTATAGGACTTTTGCTTGCTTCCTGTTACCATATTAGGCTAGTGTCTCCTCACACCAGGGGAGGGTCTCTTGCATTAGTCAGGGGTTTCTGTTGCCATATTAGGAAACCCCAAGCAGTTCCCATGATTGAATTTAGTTATGTTTTCCAATTTCTCCAATGGGTTATAAATTCTTTAGGTGTGCAGGTGGGTTCCAAGTTCTCAGGGTGTTGTAAATTTCTGGGTGTCGTAAATCCTAGGTGGGCCCAAGCTCCTAGGTAACTCCCATGTCATAAATTCCTAGGTGGGTCCCAAGTTTTTGGGTGGACCAGTTTCACATTCCCAGGTGGGTTGTAAATTCTTGGGTTGGGTCAGTATTCTTTGAGCTATGTTGGTCTGCAGTCTCCCAGATTTCAGGCTAGAGCCTCTTACACTGTCCAAAATGGGGTCTCCTTAATGTGTGCGTAGGGAAAGGTGGCATTGACATAGGCCTGCCCGAGCAAGCGGCCACCCATTGTTCCATTGGGCACGAACACTAACCAGGGAGAAATGCCCGGTAATCTGCCCTCTGTCATGTTCTGCAGGAGACCAATGGAGCTGATTTCTGCACCATTATACACAGTCTCTCTTGGGGGCCCATTGATGGACAGTGTCCTGAATCGGGCAAGTCTGAATCGGGCAAGTCTGAACCTGCAGATCTGTCCATCTGTCACTTACATCTGTCCTGCCCCCATCACCTGGCTCTGCCCTGAGCCCTAGAGCACCACAGATACACACATGTTGTGATGGCTTTGCTGAGGGCCTGGAGCTGTGAAAACTTGTCCCTTGCACGAAACTCCCTACCATGCCCCTCTTACACTGCCTAATAGTTGGTGTGTTTTGTCCCGTTGCTGTTCTGAGTCGTCAGATTTTGTAAGAGTCGCGTCCAGAGATTTAGCACGGTCTTCTGCATAAAGCATGGAACTGGGAACCAGGACGCCTGGTTTCTATCCCCACACCCTGGGAGGGGAGCATTGCCTGGTGTTTAGATCAGGTGACTGGGAACCAGGACGCCTGGGTTCTGTTCCCTGCACTGGGAGGCAGAGTGAACTAGTGGGTCTCCGTTTGCTCAGCCTTGTGGAGCTTCAGCAAAGCTCCCTGAAAAAGTCACCCGGCCACCCCCAATCCTCTATAAAACATCTCTTTTCTATTCCATGCCACCTAAGCTGGAGGAGTACAGCAGTTCCTGGGACTGGCAGGCATCAGCAGGGTAAGTGATTGGGTGTCGATGGGCGCGGGTGCTTTGTCTGGTGGGGATGCTGGAATCTGCCTGTTCCCTGGAGAGCCGAGGCTCTGAAATGCCAAGGCTGGCTCTGCTGAGTGGTTCACTTAGCAGGCTGGATCCCAGGCGAGGGTAGCCCAGGGAGCACATCCTGTCACCCTGTTGTGCTGGAGTGACCCCTATTCTGCTCTGAAGACAAATGATCCAGGATGTCCCGCCCCTCCCAGTATCATCCCTGGCTGGGCTGGTCCCGTGACTGTCCTGGCAGCAGCACCAAAGGGAGATAATTTCATCTAGCGGGAGAAGGGGAATGGCACAGTTGGCGTTGGGTGCCAGGGGAAAGAGGAAATGGGAGTGCCAGCCTGGGGAAGGTGAAAGCAGCTGACCGACCTTGGAGGTTGGGGTGCCAGGGTGGGATCAGAATGCTAGGGGGGTAGATGTCCATCATTAGGGCTCACACTTTCTTTTGACCAGGGCAAGAGAAACTCCTCACGGGGCCATGTTCCTTCCACAGGGAGCATGTCCTTGGCTGGAAGCCGCGTGGCCGTGGCTGGAAGCCGCGTGGCCGTGGCTGGAAGTACTGTCGCCCCCCTTTCCGAGGCAGCAACCGGGGGAAATTCGCCCCTGATTGCCACCGCTCTCAGCGTGGCTCCCACAAAGGTCAGTCCCTCCATAGGGTCAGGGGGAGCCCAGGGCCAGGCGATGTATGGGCTCCTCAGCCCCTGGGTGACAGGTCCCCATGCCGAGCTGGATTCCAGCATCTCTAACTGGGTGAAAAAGTCTTTCCAGTTTTGCCTGCTGCAGATGTCTCTCTAGCCTCAGGGGCTGGATCCCCTGGGATCTGTCGCAAGGGTCCTGGAAAGAGCTGCAGACAGGGCATTGTGGAGAAAAGCTGGCCGATGGCACATTCTGGATGGCTCTGTTACAAGAAGGACTCGGGGGTGGGAGGATAGCTATAGCCAGAGGCTGGTGGCAGAGACTGTCTGGGCAGTGGCCCACATCCTGTTTGAGTTTTCTCTGTCCTGCATGTGGCCGGGACGGGGGGTAGAGGGTGTCTCCGTATTAAAACCAGAGCCCTGCAGGAGGAGGAATGTAGCGCTGGTCTCATAGGCCCAGTATCCCCATCCCAGTGTTTTGTCTGCCTCATTCTGTCTCCACTGGTCTCTTTGCAGAAAAGTTCAAGTCCTCCAAGTCAACGCCCTCCAGCTCCTCAAAGAGCCGCTCAGGGGTAAGGAGAGCGGCATCTCCCTACTGTCTCTGTCCACGGCTTTCCGCCAGGAGGGCAGTGGAGGGGAAAAGCCTGGTCCTGGATTCCAGCCCCTCACACTTCTTGGTGCCCCAGCTGGGCAGGGGGGAGGATGTGCTGGTGCTGGGGAGTTGGCTTGAAAACCAACTCCCTTGTGGCGCTCTGGCCGGTGTTCCTGCTGGCGCTGGCATGGGCTGAGGGGCTGAATCCCTCCTCCCCAGTCAATGTAACCAAGCCTCAGCCTCACTGAGAGGAGAATTGTCCCTTAGCTGCTATGGCGCGGGTTGTGATGGGCATCCTCTTTGCAGCAAAGCCGCAGCCTGCCTGTCCCCAGCTGCAGCTCACGGACTTCAGCCTGGAAACACGGGCTGGCGTTTCCACCACTGACTGAGCATTTTGGGTGTCTGGTCCCTGGGACAATCAAATAGGGACTGGGCATCCAACGCTCTGAGGTGGCTCTGGGAAGCCTCACCCTCTGTCTTTTAGCCAAGCACCATATGTGGGAGGGATGGGAGATGTCCAGAGTCGCACTGGAAACGCCAACCACAGTGAGAGAAGACTGCTGGCCAAGGAGTGGAAGTCTGGCAGGGCCCTAGCACTCGGGACACAGTTCAAACAGTGTGCCTGGGTGACCTTAGGCATGTCACTTAGTCTCTCTGTGCCTCCATTCCCCAGCTGTGCAATGGGAATAACCGCCCTGCCCTGTGAGGATCAGTGCAGTAAAGGTTTTGAGGTGCTCACATACTATAGTAAAGGAGGCCCTGGGAAGTCATAAGAGAGAGAGAGAGATTCCAGCCTTTGCTCTTTTTCTTTCCTCCAGCCTGAAATCCAAGAAAGTCTTGGTGGTGCCTAGGTCATAGAGGGGAGGGATGGGTTTCCTGGCCAATGGACAGGACACAAGGTCTTCCTTGAGCCCCAGGTCCCTCAGGTGTGTGTGGGGGGTGGGTTGTGTGACACTAGAGGGGTGCAGGGAGAGAGGCTGATACCTTTATTGACGAGTGTTACCGTAGCACCGAGGAGCTCAGTCGTGGATCAGGACCCCATTGTGCTAGGGGCTGTACACATAACAAAAGAAGGTTTCTGCCCCAAAGAGTTTCCAGTCGAATGTGAGCCATATGAGAAGGTGATGACAGGTTTCCCCTCTCGTCTCATTGCTGAGGTTTCAGAAGGCTAGCTCTTGGAGATGCTGAGAGGAACCTGCACCGCAGCAGCCTGCTAGGGGGAGATCAAGTTCCCCTTTCTTGGACCCAGTACAGGCTGATGATGGTTCCACCATAGTGAGGGGGTGGAATTAAATGCTGGTGAAAGGTGCTGGATTATGCAGCCTAATGGCCAACACTGTATCATTGTCCATGACACTAAACTAGATTTAGCAGCTGTAGCATGGACAGAGGAAACACAAGCTCGCCCCCTTCCTGGCCTCCTCTAATTGTCTAACCTCCTGCCCTCATCCCATCTGAAACCTCTCTAGGTCCAGCTGGAAGCTGGTCAGGAAGCCTCAGAACCCAGCCAGGCCGGCTCTGTGTTGGCTACTGAATCCTCAGCGTCCCCTGAAACTACGGAGGACCTTAATTCCACAAGAACGGAAGAAGTACAGCTGGTAGGAATTAATTCAGCTCTTCTCAGTCTCCTTGGTGCAGAAGTATTGGTGCCCTAGAGCATTACGGTAACCTCAAAAGGCCTGAGTCCATTTGTGCTAGGTGCTGTACAATCCTGTAGCAAAGGAACAGCTGCTGCTCAAAAGAGTTGACAGTCTAAGTAGGATATTAGGGTTTTAGTTGCTCCTGTCCCCAAGTGTTACTTCCTTTCCCTCTTCTTGGTTTTTTTCAGGGCTCCCCGTTGGATCCCATAGGCACCCCAGAATCCTTAGTGATGTCTGGCAGTGCAGCAAACGGGGTTTCAAAGCAGCCAAGGTGAAGGCTTTTGGGGAGCATCTTCTCCCCCTTAACCTTTGAACACTTGGCCAAGACTGACAATAAAGGAACTAACAGGCTAATTAGGATGGCCACTTTTTGTGGCATGGACAGCTGTCCTGGGGGAGAACGGGGAAGCTCAGGCTGGGACCCACCAAATTTGTTTCAGGCCCTCAAAGTGGCTTTGCATCAATGGACTGCTTTTCAGTAGGAGCCTGAATTTCCAGAGCGGCAGCAAGCTGGAAATCACACGCAAGAATGCTCTGTGTCCATTTCCGTAAGGCTTGCTATTGAAGAGATGGATGGGAGAGGGTGGATTTTTATCCTGGGCTTCTCTGGCTGCTGAGTCCCCTCTAGAGCAACAGAAGCTCCATCATCTGATTGATTTACCTGCAGCTCCTTCCCTCGCCTGGGGCTGCCCTCATCCATCTGAAATCTCTGCAGGTCCAGCTGGAGGCCAGTCTCGAGACTGCAGACAATCACAGCCAGGCTGACTGTGCTCCAGCGACTGACTCGGGCCTGGCTGAGACCCCAGAAGAGCTTTGTCTCCCAGAGGAAGAAATCACGTCGGTATGAGCTAATCCGTCCTCTCTTTCTGCTCTTCCTGTGCCTGTGAGGAGATGGGATTTGAAGTCCCCTCTGCCAATCTTTTCCTTCCATGTGCCCACCTGGAATTGATTGAGAGTGGGTTGCCGTTAATTTCCAGACCCACCCCAATCCTTGGTGCCCATGGCAGTGGGGCCTCAAAGGCATTTCCAAGGCAACTAATGGAAAAGGTTGTGGGTAGCATCTACGTGGTCCATCCAGTCCTTTGGACTCGGTGAAGGCAGAAGGTGAAGTGCAGCTGAGAGTAATGATGGAGGTGGTGAAGTGGGCAGCTGTTCACGGGAGAGAGGGTCACCAGACTAAAGAGGGGCCATAAGCATCTGACCAACAGCTGTGCTGTTAGGTCCCTGGTGATGCTGATGTGCAAGGCTGCTAGGGTAGGTATCTGCCACCTCCCCTGAAGCAGCAAATGGGTAAAGGGGCATTTGGGTCACAAATGTGTTTCATGCATTCTACAGTGTGGAACAGGAGGCAGTGTTGTCTAGTGGTTACGTCATTTGACAGGCTCAGGAGATCTGGGATCTGGTCCTAGTGCAGCCAATGGCCTGCTGGGTGATGTGGGACAAGACACTTCCCCTCCTTGTGCTTGTTTCCCCTTCTGTAAAATGGGACTAACGACACCGTCCTCCTTCATTAAGAGCTGTGAGCTGTCAGAGTGAAAGGCGCTGGCTAAAAGCCAGGGATCATTATTACAGGAGTTTTGGTAATGCTCCCAGGTGTTTTGAGACATCAGAGCATTTTCCCTAGCGCAATCTCCCTTAAAGCTGCGCACTTTGACTGTTGGAGAATCTGGTGCCCCTGTTTCACTCGTGCACCCACAGCCCCCTCCTCCTTTGAGGCCATCTAACCCTTCCTCAGTCCATCTGACAACTCCACAGGTCCAGATGGAAGCCAGCCAAGAAGCTGCTGAGCCCCCAGGTACCCCTGAAACTACAGAGGATCTTCAGCCCATGAAAACAGAAGAAACTGAGCTGGTAACCCATCTCTTCTCCTTCTCCTGGGATCCGATGCAATGATTCCTTATGGTGCAGTGGGGTTTGGTGTCCTTTTCCCAGCATTACCCATTTCCATGGCACCTACCCATCCTGTAGAATCGATGGTTTAGTTCCCAGAATCCTCTGCACTAGCTGCAGACGTGCTTCAGTGGGAGTAATAGAAGTAGCACGGGCTAAGAGTTCTGGGGAACATTCCCGTGGCCCCTCCAGTCTTTTGCCTCTGATTTGTCTGTGTCTCCATTGTTGCCGTTTCACTCCCCGCACTGGCACACTCACAGGCCCCGTTCTCTGGCGTGGGGTGACCTCCCTTGTCCCCACTGAAATCTCCGCAGCTCCAACTGGAAGACGTGGAGAAGGCTCCGGATCTTCTCAGCCAGGCAGCCTCTGTACTAACGACTTTACCGCCTGTCTTGTCTGGGATCACAGAGGAGCTGCCTCCTGTGAGAAAGGAAGAAATTGAGCTGGTAGGAACTAACGCGTTGACCCTCCTTCTCCCAAGTGGGCAGCCGGGGTGTGGGAGGGATTTAATCCTTTTCCAGCCCACTTTTGTTTCCCAGAACCCTTTCCACAGGCTAGCAGGGTGCTTCAAAGCCGGTGCCATGGCAGTGGGAAGTAACCCCCAGGAGGCATTAATTTCTTGGCAGTTCTGCTAGGGCTGCCAGGTGTGATGGGGGATTTTGTGCCATGGGTGCCTGCTCCGTGTGAGACTGGGCTGAGACCTGTCAAACTCCCTTCACGCAAGGGACAAGAACAGTGAACTGCCTGGAGCAGCCTCTCCTCACTGCCAGCCAGGACAGGGTTTGAACTGGTGCCCATCTGTATCAACTCTTTTTTTTCTAAAGGGAAACTGCCCCTTGCAGAAGCTGGGATGGGTGGCACAAAACTCAGAAAAATGCTTTCAAATATCCTGCAGCCAAACCTGTATAACGCGCCCACTCCCAGCAAGTGATGTGGGGGAGAGTTTCTCGCTGGCTTCTCCACTCACAGAACTTTCTCCCCCAGGGAGCCAACTGTTAGATTTGACTTTGTCAGTAGCTCTTTTCACTCCTGCACCCGCAAATGCCCAAACTTCTGCTCCCCCAGAACCGGCTAACTTCCTTCCCTCACCCTATCTGTAACTGGTGCAGGAGCATTTGGACCCTAGTCAGGTGGATGCAAACTGTCCTCACCAGGCCTGCTCAGCTCTGGCTGCCCCACCAGAGACCATGGAGGACCTTCGTTCTGCTGTCATACTGGCCAGAAAGGAAGAAATTGAGCTGGTAAGTTCTAACTCTCTCCCCTCTTGCTCACTCGAGTAGGGTGGGTCCTAGCGGCATAGATGCTCTTGATGAGTGCATGATCTGCGTTTTTCTTCCCCTCCTGAACCACCTCCATCACCTGCCTTAAGTCCCCAAATCCCATGCAACACCTGCAGTGGGTGCTTCACAGGAGGCAGGTCATGCAATAGATTCTAGGGAGCGTCTTTGGCCTTTCTGTGTCTGCTACCTGTGAATGACCAACTTGATCCTGGGTTGGGAGGAGTGAGGTTGGAGGTGAAACCCCGCAACTAGCCAGGAGTTGTTCAGGACTGAGTTGTGTGCTAGGAAATCAAAGGAACCTCACTCTTAACCCCATCCTTCTTCTTTATTTGTGGTTTTTAATCTATGCCTGTGGCTGTCCCAGCATGTGAAATATATTCTTCTTCCTGGACTTGCTCTGTGGAGGGAAGTGCCAGGTGCTGGGAGCAATGTTAGGGCACTGGTGTCTAAGTACTCCCTGATGGTTGGCTTGCTGGCGTATCTGGCCTCCTCTGCGGCTGAGCCGTGAGAATCTGAACCCTTCCCCCCGAGGGCCACATGGTAGCGAAGGGTTCTGGGCAGAGGGTGAATGTCTGTCTGAACAGGCATGGGGGGAGGTTTTCGGGCCACCCCATAAAGCTGCCTCATAGCAGCAGGGATCATTGAAAGCAAATTATTGCCCTAGGGGGTGCCACTGGCCTGAAATCTTAGAGTAACGTTAATGGTTTTCATGGGGCTGCCCTTCAAGCCTTGAGGCACCTGGAGGAACGTCAGGCACAGGTGGAATTTAGGGACTTGCCGGCCAGCCGCTGTGTCTGACGACTTCCATTCTGCCCTCCCTGCAGTCCTACCAGCAGTACAGCCTGGCCTTCGCCGTGCTGGCCGCCTTGCTGCTGCAGAAGGAGCCATCCATGGAGGCGGCGATGGGCTCTGCGCTGCGGGCCAACCTGCGGCAGGTCAGGGGCCACTGCTTGCAGGAGCTGGAGCGTTTCATCAGCAGCTACGACGCGGGCTCCGCCAGCTCATGAGAGGCGCCACAGCGGCAGACGTCTGCTCTGGATCTTGAGGGTGACCATACTTCCCTCGGGGAAAACGGGACGCTGCACAGGGCCAGCCTGAGCCCACCCACCTCTGCACACGGGGGCCAGCCCCAGCCTTCCCTGCCAGCCACTCACGTTGAGATGCCCCAGCCGCTTGTCTTCCCCGCCGTGTGTTCCTCTGTCCCCCTCTTTTGCCAAAAAAGTCGAGACGCCTGGGACAGGGCTTAAAAAAATGGATTGGTTCCCTTAGGGATCTGAGCCTGAGGCAGAGAAGATGCTGGGGCTGGAGCCACCCTTCTCAGCTGTGCTCTGGCTGGGATGAGAAACCAGTGGCCATGGACTTGCTGTGACTGCTGGGGAGAGAGCAGAGCACTGCCATGGAGGACTGCAGTCACGGTGCTGATGCTCGACAATGGGAAAGGAGGAGGGAGAGTAATTTAGGGGTGAGGAGACCTCCTTGGGGAAGGGTGTGTGGTGGGGGGGTCAATAAGTGTGGGGGTGGATAAATGGTGTGAGGGGCTGGGGTGGGGCTGGCTGATGAATAACACCAATGCTTGCTGCAGTTTCACCTGGCCAGGATCGGGGTCCCAGAGCCTCGTGCTTTTATTAAAGGAGAGGGAGGGGTTTGCCTCAGGGGCTTCCCTGAGCTTTAAATGGATTGTTTGTTTGTTTGTTTTGTTGGAGAAAAGTGTTTTACCTCAGAAAAATAAAATGGCAGTAGGGGGCAGAGCACCCCTTGCAGCTGCTCGTGTGCTGTCAGTGTGCCTGCGTCAATCAGCTGGCAGGGAGAAGTGTCAACCCAGCCGCTTGCAGAAGGAACTAGTGAGGGGAGCTCCTGGGGAAGCTGGTAAATAAGGCAGCAGCTGTTGAGTGGGGTCTTTCTGGGCTTGTTTCCAAACACGACAGTTGGGGGATCTCTCCCGGAGGAGGCACCGGCAAGCTCTGCCTGGGGTGAGGTAATGCAGGTAGCCACAGTGGGTGGGACTTTTAAAAGAGCTAAGGGCTGGGGGGTTTTTGGTTGTTTTTTTTTTTTTCAAACACTCGACCTCCAGTAGGCTGTGCTCAGTTTTCTGTCTAAATCAGAGCTGGACTCTAATACAAATGTGGCCTAGGCTGGCTTCATTCTCAAACCCATGGCTGCTCCATGGAAGCATGGCCGCCTGCTCCTCTGTAACTGCACTCTTGGACTTCCCACCCAGCTCTGCTTATGCATCTCGCTCCTCACCTGCAGCTGCCCTGCTTGTTCGTTCCTGCAGCTCTGTGCGCGGGTCCCGCAGCACCCACCCCTCCAGTTTAAAAGCTGTTCTCTGTCCCGCCAGCATATTCTATGCCAATGCCTTAGATCTGGTCCACACCTAAAAGTGGTCATCCTAACCATGTGTAGACGCATCTAGGTCTGTGGAAGGATTCTACCCTTGACACAGTTACTGCCTCTCAGAGAAGGGGATTAAGTACAATGACGGAAAGAATCTCTTCTGCTGATTCGGGAAGTGTCTACAGTACGGTGCTGGAGTGCTGTGGCTCAGCCACGAAACAGCTGTGGTGTAGATGCGCCCTGAGTGGTAAAACTTCACCCAGCACTAGCCACTTGCTTTCCTTTAGGCAGCTCCTGGCTACCCTGTAATGCAGTGGGGCCCTTTCCTTCTTCCTCCTGCAGGAAGCAGACAGACAAGTGACTGAGGATGTCCCACCCCAGCCTGCTTCTCTGATCCACATGCCAAGCCCTTTCAGGTCCATGTTGAGCTTTATTTGTGAAGCCTAGGAACCAATGTGTGTAACACTCCGGCACATTCACAGAGTCCACCTCGAGCCACCCAGGGCGGCAAAGCTTCATTACTTACTGCTTGCTTCTGGGATTTCAGAACCTTTTTCCACGTCCTGTCATCCTCATTCAGAGATTGCATCACAGGTGAGAAAGCTGGACCCGGCTGAGAGCTGAAGGATCTTACATCTGTCCTAGATCAGTCCCTGTGAACAGGCGAGCTCACCCTCAAACACATGCACCTTTCTGAATAGGATTCTCAGCAGGGAGATCCTGAGAACTCTGCTGCCTCTCTGAGATTTCCAGGGCTACGTGGGACGGCTGGGGCAGTGAAGAGATTTGTGTTTATACAACCCCGGCCTGATCTCCATGTTACCTCGCAGTAAAAGAGACTCTGGAGGGCAAGCAGGGCTGCTGGGTCTCGCAAAGGCTGGTCTGTCTGGGGATGAGATGAGAGACACGCATGAGCCCCTGAGGGCTGTCGGCCGCACCCTCCCTGGCTTTATGTACCTGTTCTTAATTGTGTCACAGGTGATGCTGGAGAGAATGGCCGGAACTGCAGTACTGCCTTCCCTCAAACCGCTGGTGGAAGGCCATTGCCTGGCCCAGTTCCTGACACACGTGTAAACACAGCCAGAGGCTGGGGCTGAGACATCCAAATCGCATCTCTGAGTTGCACACCACTGCCCAGGTGTGTGGTGTAAACTGTGTGCATTTGCTGCTGTGTTGCACTCTCCTCCAGGGTTAGCCAGCTAGCATGGGAAAATACTTCTCTTCCCTGGCCTGTCTGCTGGTGGGGCAGATGGGGACCCTCTAATTTTCTTTGTTCCCTCTGGTTAAAAACACTTGGCTAAGTAGCAAGTTCTTTCTGCTGCTGTCCACCCCTTCTATGCTTCAGGAAAGTCCTTGCGGTGCCTTCCCCATGCTAGGAAACGCTGCAGTGCTTGCTGCTTGCCTGTAGCCTGGCTCTCTTTCCTGCTGCCCCGCCAAGGGCATGCTGTTCCCTGCCAGAGAGGGCTGGGCAGCCTGCCCCAGCCTTGGGGATTGGCTTCCCAAAGAAGAAGCCCTCCTGCTCTGAGTCTGAGGAGGAAGAGCAGGTCGGGCAAGAGGAATCCTCTTCCTCCCTGACCTCCTGTGGGCGGGCATCTGTGCGCTGTGGGAGCGGTCTCTGTCTTGCTGCCGTGGCTGAGTCGATCCTAAAGTGCTGGGCTCCATTGCCTTGCTGAGGCCTGGCAAGCATGCCCCCGGGGAGCTGGTTACCCAAGGCCCCAGCTCCATTCTGACCCAGTTCGCTGGGCACCGAGGAAGAAACAGTTGCTTGGGTCAATGCACTGGGGTAAGGCATTTGCTTACTCCTCTGTTTGGATGCAGTTCTGTGGCCATCCTGGGTTCCAGTTGCAGAGCGTATGGAGACTTGGTCTGGGGAACCCTCTGTCTCTGAAAGGGGAGAGTGAGAACGGAAAGGATCTGAGCATGCCCCATCCTTCCCCACCATGCCCTTCACCTCCTCCCCTGCTGGGGTGATGATACCTGTTGTTCGCCGATGGGGCTATATCGATCAGGACAGAATTCCCCCGCCCTGGGACCTGATTTTGATCCTGCCTGCCTTGTCTTCCAGTGCGTGCACTGAACTGAGCCGGAGGAGGCTGATGAGGTTCCAGCCAGCCCAGACGGTAGGTGCAGGAAGGAGGACGTGCTATGACTGGAAGCTGCTAAATGAATATTCTGGGGGATCCCCGGACCGGGCAGTTGTGGATCAAAGTTCTCCTGGTCCCAGATTCCCTCCCTCCCCGGTTTTGAACATGGATCGCGTATGACCGTACCATCAGCCTCTGCCCTCTGTTGACAGGAACCACGACCCATTCCCAGGGCTGGAGGGGAGCCCCCTGGCCCGGGGCTGTTCCTTCCACCGTCGCTGCTGGCCCTGGAGGCGGGCGTTGAGTCCGGAGATGGAGCCGAGAGGAAGGCTGAGTCAGAGGAGTCTGAGGCTGTGGAGGATGCCACCGCCTTCTCCAAGCTGCAGGTCTCGGAGCAGTAGAGGAGGCTGTGGCGGGACGTGACCGGCTGTCCTAGCAGTGGTTTCTGGCAGAAGCTGCAGCAGAAGCAAGAGGCTCGGGCATGCCAGTGCCGGCCTTGGTGAGTGGCCTGCTCGCTGTTGACACCTGAGGGACGGCACAGTGAGCAAGAAGCTGCTCCCGCACAGAGCCGGGACAGGGATGTGTGGTTTTCCCTCCCTGCCTGCTGCCTCCCATTCATCTCTGATCCCTGCAGCGGTGAACCCCACGTGCTGCAGGGACCCTTTTGCTGGCTCTGTGCCCTGTCTGATGCCTGGTTTGATCCCTGCACTCAGAGCTGGGCCTTGCTTCCCTGGTACCTACCTATGAGCTCGCCGCAGGCCTGGCAAAGTTCGGCGTAGTTTCTTTCGAAGCAGCTGCAACAGAAAGGCCTTCCGCCCTTCATGACGTACCTCTGTCCACCCAGAGCCAGGTTACACTCCAGGCAGCAGAAGTGCTCCGTGTGCCAGCGCCTGCCCTCAGCCTCCGTGCACTCCTCAGTGAAGATCAGCTGGCAAGAGAGGAGAGATGTCAGCCAGACACCCAAGGTGGAGATGGAGCCCCCAAACTGGTAGTGTTTGGATCTGTGTTGTAACCCCCCTGCAGATTTTGGAGGGATGAACTTATTTCTGATGCTAAGATGTGTGATCAAACTTCATGCTTCAGGGCATTAAGTGAGTTGTTCCAAGAGTCAGGAAGGAACACCCGCCGCCTCAAGACACACCTGGGACAGCATTGTACAATTGGGCATCCTCAGGTTCCTCTGAGCATCACGGATGGAGCCAGGACACAGGAGTAGATAGACCACTGAGCTGGTGCAATATGACAGGGATACTGGGCTAAACAGGGCCAGGGCCTCATGTAGCTGAAACTCCAAGGTGGGAAATGGTCACACACAGCCTCTGGTGTCTGCACGGTCGCTTGTGTGCCTACCTGATCACATGAGGCACAGCGTGGCCAGAAGAACTCTGCGTGGTGTCGGCCGCAGTAGATCTTCCCAGCCTGGTGGAAGTAGATCAGGTCAGCCAGAGGCTGGTGGCAGAAGTGGCAGACGAAGCAGGAGGGATGCCAGCAGAATTGGTCTCCCAGCCTAGAGGCAAAAACCCCCAGGTCCCCGCTGTTCAACCTCCTGCCGCACTGCAAGGCAAATGGATATCCTCATTTGGGCTGCTTCCTGCTGAAGCCCTGTGCATCCTCCAGGCACTTTTGAACTGTCTAGTGACTAGTCAAAAGCTCAGGGGAAAGAGCACAGCTGCAGGCTACAGCCTGGCATGTCCTGGGAACAAAAGAGGTTGGAAATGGACATGGCAATGTCTTACCTTCTCACAAAGGCCGGTGGAGGGCACAAGGCGGGCACATCCCTGCCCCAGTGACTCCTGCCTGCGATGGGCACTGAATACATGGAGTTGTCTCCTCTCCTTCTCCCCAAGGCTGGGACAGTACCTGCCCTGGAAAGGAACCAGAAGGTGGCCTCACAGAAGGAGCACTGGGATCAGACATGGAGGAGGCACTTGGATGCGGCAGCAATGGGCATCGCATCAGAGGGCAAGCCCAAGTGCCGGAAGCTTGGCTGGAGTGAGGAGCCCGTATGGCCAAATTTAAATGATGCCAATCCAGAGTGGAGGAACTGAGCCGAGTGATAAGGCAGAGGAGTGGCCCCTGGTGGCCACGCTCCATCGCTACCCCTAAAACCAGCCCCAGTTGGAGTGGTGACAGCTATGGCCACCATGGGCAGGTGTCCCCATTGGAGAGGCAGTGCAGAATTTGGGGTCATTGGTTACTTCTGCTCAGAAAACCCAGTAACCTGAATACCTGGGGCAGCAGAGGCCAGGGATGAGAGGCATTGGCAGAGCTGAATATGGGGTAGATACCACAAGGGGGGGCTGCAAGGTAGGATTGAGGTGCATCAAAGCTAGGAGTGGGGTGCTCCAGGACAGGATGGGGGTACGTAGGATGATGTGTTTAGAGGGTGCCCAGGCAGGATTAGCAGTGGGGGAAAAACCTAAAATACCACCATGGGAAAATCGCTGCCCATCTTACATCGCAGTCCTGCGGGGGCAGCTGCTGAAGGAGAGATTTGATCTGCAGTTGGGTTCTGATGTCAGTTGTGGGAGAGTCGAAGCACAAAGATACCTGGGGAATTCACACAGGAGAGATGTGAAAAGATTCCTAGAGGGCTCTTAGGGACCAATCAAGGGTTAATTATTAGTCAGTAATTGATTAAAAAATGTTAACGAGGACAATACATTTAGTGAGGGGGTTCTTGAGTCTGGATTATAACAAGCCTCCAATAAGTCAGTTTCAAGTGGATACATTGATTTAACAGTTAGTAAAGACAGCGCAAACCCAGAGAGCCAAACATTTACTTACAGCTGCAGACCTGTGTCCAATTCTGCAGGTTAATTATGGCCTCATCTTCTATTGTTTATTATTCCAATCCTTATTTGTTTTCCTCTTTTAGTATATAACTCGACTTAGGTTGTTTTCTAAGTTCCCTCTTCCCTTGTACCTTTCCAGCTGCCTCAAGGAGATCTGATTAGACATTGTTCTTTTTTTAGTGTCAACGTTATGTGTCTTAAACCTCCTGCACACATTTTGTAGTGACTGTTACTACACTGTCTGTTGCAGCCATTTTTAAAGGTTTTTGCTTAGTAAAACCCCTGCTTAAAGTTAGCGTGACCGCAAAGCAGTGTGGGATTCTTGCTCCCAAGCAAACCTGAGGTTCATTCTTTGGCCTCTTTTAAGAATCAAGGAATGTATTGCATTCTATTGCCAGGTTAACCTCACACAGGTGAAAAGAGAATGCGGATTTGGGTGTGAGTCTCAGGCTATGTACACACAATCACTTTATTGCGCAGTAAGGCTCCTTACCGCGCAATAAAGCTGCTAGCGTACACACGATCATTTTCCCTGTTGCGCGGCAACAGCTGTTCCGCGGTAATGCTCGTGTGTATCCATTTTGCGCGTTAGACAGCCTCCGGAAATGTCCCAGAGTGCCAATCGAGGCCACTCTGGGACATTGGCACTGTCAAATATGTCAATTTCGCTGCTCTAGCAGAGCAGTGAAATTGATTGTTATGGGAGCTGCCACGTGCGGCGGCTCCCCTGGACTGAGCCAGGGGGCTGGCCCTCGCTGGTTCAGCCCAGCCCCCTAGCTCAGTCCAGGGATTTGGGTGGTGGCAGGAGAAGTGTGCAGCCCTCGCCGCCACCTGAAGCCCTGCAGCTGGACTGCGGGGCTGGCTGTGGGCAGTGCATGGTGGGACAGGTGCCCACCATGCACTGCTCTTCTATCGCAAAGGAGCGTTCACACGGGCGAACGCTCCTTTGTGAGATAACCAGAACGTGTGTACACACCAAAGTGCTATATTTATAGTGTGTGTACATAGCGTCAGCTGGGTCCCAAATAAACGGCATTGGGTTGGCTCACACCAGTGCCTGAAAGACCTGTTTTTTCACAGCTTGCTGGAGAAGCCTTCAGGCCTGAAATAAATGGGATGGGAGGGCTGTCAGAGAGCAGCTGGAATCAAGTGATGCTGTGAGGGGATGGGAGGTTTAAACAGGGCCATTTTCAGTCCTTTCCCCTCTTGCCTGCAGCTGGACATGAGCCACTATTGGGCACGCACAGGAGAAGAATGAGTTGGGGGCAGCACAGAAGTATCAGGCGGTTGTGAGGTGGGTGACTTTGTGGCTTCTGGAAGCACAGACAACAGTGTCCCAGCTGGGACTGGAGATGGGTGGCAGCAGAGAAGGGGCATCCACTGATGGAGGCGCAGGAACGGGGGCCTGATAATCACATGCAGCAAACCATGCTCAGATCTTTGGGAAAAGTCTCTCCCCCCCCCCCCCCGCACCGTCTTGTAAGAGTTAATGGGAGGGAAAGCAGCAGCTGCTATAGGGCCGAAGGAGGAGTCCTGCCTACCTCTGCTGGGGCAGCGTCTGCTGCGGGTTCCAGGTACTCTTCCAGGGCGCAGCCGGAATCACTGTCTGAAGAGGAGGTGGGTGGGGAAACAGCTAATGTCCCACTGCAGGGAGTTGTGTCTCTCTGTGGCCATGTAGGGTTCGGCAGGGACATGAGCAGGAGGCGAGAACTGAAACAAATCCAAAGTTAGCCACAGGGCTGTTAAAGAAGCAGACAGAACGTCCAGGCAGTCGGGTGTCTCCGTCTGGAGACGGACACTGCCACTGGAGGGCGTTCAGATGAGACAAAAAGTCTTGTTACAGTGTCTCTAGCTAGACATGGCACAGTCGGTCATACAAAACCCATATGAGACCAGAACTCCTTGGTATCTGTATGGGACATCTATCTGTATAGTACCAGGAGTCTTTTCCTATACAGAACTTATACAGTGCCTGGTATCATCGCCGAATTGATGTGGTGCCTTTATCCAAACGGAACATTTGAGTGCCTGTGTAGAATCTGCATAATGAGTGCTTAGTGATGTATGTTTCCCACCCGGCAGAGCTGATATGGAGCTTATTGTATATACATAAGGCATCAAAAGAAAGCAGAGAACCCTCCAGTCTTTACTTGTAAGGTGGAAAGGAGCAGTTCCACCCAGAGGTAGCTGTGTTTCAGTAGTAGACAAAGCAATGCTTGGCTACACCCAATCTCACAATCTTTTTTAGTGAAAGGCTATACAAACAGGAGTTTTTTTCAACTGAAGGAAGGATTATTTGGAGAGACCTTGGAAAGTTAGCTGGAGATAACGGCACAACTAATGACCCTGGAAAGGCACATGTTGCTTTGAAAAGCAGGGGGGGGGTTGTTTTCCAGGCTGAGCCTTGGCTGTTTGTAAGGAATTTAAAGGAAACCGTGACAGAGGTAGGAGGGAACCAGAATTGGATTTCTGTATCCATCTGGAATGGATTCTGGCTCTGTAGCCCATACAGGCCTGCTAAGAGGGATTTTCCTAGCTGGTGACACCCCTCTCTTTTCCTGTAGTTATCCATCTCATTTAGCATAAAGTCACGAAGTGCAGCAGGAAGATGCAGCTTTAATCTGGCTATTCCAGTTCAAAAATGGAAAATTCTTTTTTTCCCCTGTGAGCTCCCCACAGGTCTGTTATTAATCATGGTTCCCTCCAGCCCAGGCAGCCACCTCACCCAGCAGACACCAGGCACCTCTCCTGGATAATGGTTAAACTGTGGAAAATAATTCCATTCCCCCCCACCGCTGGCTTCCTTCCGCACTTTGGTTTCCAAAACAAAGCCGAGATGTCAAGTTGATAGCTCGCTCAACTCCTCCCGTTCCATGGATGCCTTCCCAGAGGCTGCCACTCTGCGGCTGGGTTTTCCTGTCCTGGCACTGACCGGAGCAGGACCAGGAAGAGCAGAAGTGATGAGTTTGCAGGGACACGGCCGATCAGCAGTGCTGCCAGACGGAACGAGTGGAGGAACTGACGAGCCCATATGGGACAGATTTCTGCTGTGGCAGTTGAGGCATTCCTTGATCCACACTGCATCAAGATAGTCCCCCAATCGAAGAGAGGCTGCAGACAGACAGACAGAGTGCCAGAGGAAGCTCACCAGGGTTAGTTCTCTCATGAGGCCCAAATCAGAGAAGGGGTCTACGCTGCTGTAATGTGCACGCTCGCATCCCTGTGCGTGAGGCACACCCTTCTGCACTCCCAGCATGCACGCTTCTCTGTGCTCCTGGGACACTCCCCACAAGATACCCAATGAACAGTCAGCCTGTGGAACTCCATTGCCAGGGGGAGTTGTGAAGGCCAGGATTAGACTGAGGCTATGTACACACGATCAGATTAAAGCGCAACAAGGCAATCGCGCTACAAAACTCACGTGACCTTTATTGCGGGACAACGCGTACACACGTTGCTCCCTGCAACGCAACAAAATTACACGCATTATCGCGGTTGAGCGCAATGACTTCTGGGCACCTATCCCATCGTTCCATTTTCCCCTAAGTCGGCGCTATGAATCATGGGATGAAGGAAAGGAACGCAAAGCGCCATGGGTAAAGTGTCAGTTTCCCATGGTGCTTTGTGTTCCCCTAGCGTCTTCCTCGTTGCCAATAGCAACTCGCGCCTATTTTCAACATTGCAGTGACGCAACGCACCACCTGCAATCAATCGCAACAGCGACAGCATGGATCCTGCTATGATCTCCATTGTCGCCTTCAACATTCTGAATACATCTCGGCTTGTTGCTCAG
>ML685892.1:3131253-3166799 GCA_007922175.1 Pelusios castaneus
TCCTGGCACCCCCCCACTGCTCCCTGGGACCGCCCCACTGCCTCCTCCTCAGGAACGCCCCACCTCCTGTCCTCCCTCGGGGACCATCCCCCTGGCACCCTCGTCTGTGCTGGACTCCATCACTGCTCACTCCCCCCAATACCCCCCTGGAACCACTCCCCAGCCTCCCCCAATGGCCACCTGGGACTGCCTCCCACCAGTACCCCTGTCTGTACAGGATCCTGACACTCGCTTCCCTACCTCCCCCTGGGACTGCCCCCCTCCCCTGGGACTGCTCCCCCGCGTCCCCTTTTCCATGGGCCCTGGCACCCACTCCTCACCCCACCCCAGTATCCTATCCCCCATTACCTCCCAGAACTGTCCTGGCACCCCTCCCTATTCCCCCTGAGACCACCCTGTCCCCTGGCACACCCTTGTCTCCTGCCCCCAGTATCTCTACCCTGATACTCTTAGCCCTCCTACTGACCCCCCAGTATTTCTGCCCTCATCCCCATTATCCCATCTGCTGACCCCACAATATCTCCTGCACTGACCCCATTTTATTCCTCCCATTAACTTTCTGAATTTTCTTCACCAAACATTAATCCGTATTATTCCTTCCTCCAATCCTCCAGTAGACTTTCACTGCCCCACCTCCAATCCATTCCTTCTTACTCCCACACTTACCACCTAACAGGGTTTACTCCTCTCCCAAATGTCCTCTCCCTCATTCCATGGCTCCCCATGTCCATCTTTCATCAACTACCTTACCCCATTTATTATACCCATCCCGACCCTGTCATTATCTTTTCTTCTGCCACTCCAAGCAAACCAGGGCTTTGGGGCACTCATCCTGCTTCCCAAGCCAGGCTTGGGGTACTGGCACAGGACAGATCTTTCCCTACTTTTCGCCACTCCAAACCTCTGAAGTTTTGCTAGCTGCTTTTGGGATCAAGTGTGAATTTGAGGGGCTCACTGCACTGTGCACCATGCCGAGCTTTTTGTCATGGGTTATGTCCTGTGGCCCTGGGTGGCTTCTTGTGCTATAGGGCACTTTTTGCATGCAAAGTCACATCCAGGGCGGTGTGTGCTGTTTTCTCTTCATTGCTCAAATTGCTTGCTTTCGAATCATGTGATTAACCGCGTTTGCCTCCCTGCTGCACTGTGCTACTTCGCACAGGAGATTCTAGCAGGACATGGGGATTTCCAAAGAGGAACGTGCGGGACGTTGCATTAAAGAGACCAATAGATGTATGTGAGTTTTCTGAGTAGTCCATCGCAGACTACAGAGGGCTCTGCACTTGGCTATGGAGAGACAGGGAATACTGGACCGAATTGTAAGAGAATCAGAGAGCAGAAGAAAATTGTCCATCAACGGAAAGAGATGAGTTGAAGTTTCAGGGAGTCCATGAAGGCCATAGGGATCTGAATTCTAATGGTTAAGATGGTGGTGAAAATTTTTGAGCTTGGGAGTGATATGTCCTTGCTTCCAGGTACAAATGGCTAGACTAGGCACTATATTTCATGCTCCGTTAGGAAGACATGATTGCAGTGAGTGTTGGGATGCCCGAGCTGGCTTTGATTGAGCTAGCTCACTAAAAATGGCAGTGTGGTTGAGGGTGACAGCATGGACTAACTGCCTGCATTATCCCTCCTGCGGCTCTGGATGGGTGGCTACACCGCTGTTTTCAAACTGGCTTGGCTATGCCTAGATGGGCTGCAGTCATGCAATGTAGACGTACCTCCAGATTGAGATTTGAAAAAACAATAAATAGGGGTTAAAGACCCCTGAAATCCTGCGGCTTATTAACATTTTGCTTCAGGGCTGGCAGCTGTCTTAACATGGTGTCTTTGCTAATAGACTTGCACCAGTTGGAAGATTATTCACTCAAATGTTCAATGCTGGCTGCCAGTCGGCTTGTAAACCGAAAGCTTTCAACTGAGTTGTGCATCCACTGTTGTTAATGAGGAGTGACTGCTGCTTTCCATCTGTGTGTTGCATGTAAACATAGAGTCTGTTTAGGTTTTGGAAATAGAATAAAGCAGTGCAGTGAATTAGCACTGAAGACGTAACACGCCGTGCGTTAGACGTGCATTTTTATTTGTAAACTCCTTGAAGAGATTGTCAACCCTTGCATGAAATTGTCATCTTTGTGTCAAACTTGAAAAAATGTCACTCTAAAATGAAGGTTAAATTATTTCTCACCTATCATCCTTGCAGGCGAAGGAGCTGTCATTATTTCACATAATTGTTTTTAACCTACATTTCTCAAATACGAAAACTAGAGGAAAACATTACAAGAAGAGGAGTTGAAGGAACTATTGTGAATTATTTTGATGGAGGGGACTGGCTGTAGCTGTATTAGTGTAGTTCAGCATTTTCTCATTGTGATGGGTGATTTGACCTCACCTTCCTCTATATGCTGTTCCCCAGTGTTTGAATCTAAACAACTGCATTGATTTGCTGTAACAGTCTGACCTGATCCTATGACTTGCACGTCCCTGAATTTATTTTCCTCCCATTCCGTAAGTGCCACATCTTCAAAAGCATCTGACAAAGTGGGATTTTTCTCCTATGAAAGCTAATGTGATAAATAAATCAGTTAATCTTTAAAAGTGCCCCAGGACTTCTTGTTTGTCTCTCTGTCTCTGAAGTCTTGCTCATCCGGAGTGACTGATGATGAGACTGATTCTTACGTGTCAGAGCTTGAGATTCCCAATAGCATCTTCATTTCATTTATTGTTGTAAAGTCAGGCTAGTTATCCATATGGATTTACTTTCTGGCTTGCTAAATTAACATTCCTTGCATGAATAACACCAGGTATCCTTTGGCAGTGACTGGGTCTGACTCTGGTACCCCTGAGTTGAGGTTGAATTCAATAATGTCTGTGATGCATTTAATCCCTGTCACTAATATGTACATTTCCTGTACTTGGACATTTGCATTTTCTGGCAAGTATTGAATAGTTGTTTAGTTTTGTGTTTATCAGGAATTTGTTCCTTTTTATGATCCAAAAAAGCAGCCAATAGGAGGGTGTAAGCAAATGTCAGAAGCAACCTGCCTTGCTAGTTGCATTTCCTACTGTTATACTTCTCGCTTTGCTCACCCAATGAGTTCTGGATTAGTCCATTTACACCTACATTCTAAATTACCCCCCAAGTGTGTTTACACGTGGCAGCTCCCCACTGGATTTGTTCATGCAGAGTTTCACATAAATGTAAATTAAAGCAATAATTTAGACATGTATGTTTTGCTGAACTTTTTAGAAAGATTCATAGTGTTATGAGAGAAGCCTATCTCTTTCTTTTCTCTGCCAATCTCTTTCATTGTGTTCTTGTCAGGTAAAACATGGGACAGTTTCAACAGAGCTCTAGATGACTTCTTGGCATCCTGCTTACCATGACACTCAGCAGAGGACTGTGGGAATAAAGTGGGAATCCCTTCCTGCTCTCAAAAAGTCACCTAATGGCCTCGACTGGGTAAGAATCAAGTGAGACTAAAGGGTTATGAACTTTCTCCTGTCCTCACGGATGATTTCAGAAGCACTGTATTAGGGCTAGGTCTATACCAGTATTTCTCAGCCCGTGAGTCGGGGCCCAAAATTCGGTTACCAGAACGTTTCAAGGGGTCACATGGCAGCTCCTGACCTGCAGGGCTCACCTCCCTCTTCCCCGTACTGCAACTGTGGGATCCCACTGCCGTTCACGTCTGGCACAGCTGTCATGACAACAGGAGACTGGGTAGGTCGGACTTGACTGAGTTGTACTGCAGTCCCATAAGCCAGGTCCCAACTCCACTCACACAAATTTGGTCCAGTCGGGGGCAACCAAAACTGAGCAACGCTGCAAGCCTGGTGGTTGTAATGTCCGGAGCAGAGAGCCAAGCCCAGCCAGCCCCACAGCACAGGACCTGCAGGAGCTGCTGGTGTGGAGTGAGTGCTGCGTAGTAACTGGCCAAAATCCACCAGCATCTCCACCTCAGACTATTTACTGGGTTGCAACAAACCGTAAACATTTAAAAATGGGTCCTGAGCCCAAAAAGGTTAAGAACTACTGGTTTACACTACCCAGTACTGATGGTGTGTCTTTGTGGGTCAGGGTTGTGATCTTTAGTGTGCACGGAGTTACAGAGGGAAGATTGTGCTTTGGCTGGCATAAGCTGCCCCTGCACAAAGAGAGTTTTGCTTGTGTACTGCACTGGGATAGCTGTGCTGGGGAAGCACTTCTTGCCTAGACCTGGCTAGTGCTTAAGGAAGGCTTTCTTCTTGTGAGTAGGACAACAGAGCCAAAACTCCAGAGTAGCTTGTTTTGTGGACAACCGCAGTAGCACGGTTGGATCACGTTCACTGGTAGTTGCTCCATAGATGAAACGTGAAAATATTCTTCTATTAGGAAAATTGTCTGGCAGTGACTTGCACACCTACTCCCCCAGTGAGTGAAGGCATTTAACTAAAAGCCCGGGTCAGTGGTTGGAAGGGAGAGTAATTGTGGATCACAAGCATGAATGAAATTGTGCCCTAATCCTCTGTTTTTCCTCTTCCTTTCCCGCTTTCCCCCCACACAGGGCTCACCTGGTGTGCTAACGACATGGGGAGCTGCTACAGCTTCCTTTGTAGAGACAGTATACCGGACAACCACCCCACCAAGTTTAAGGTAATCCTGTTTATCCTGGAGGGAAAGCTCTGCAATAGACAAGAGCCACTGGGAAGCAAGGCTTGCAAAGTGCCATCTAAATTTCATGGAACCGACCCATTGAAGCCTCTTCTCTTATGGGAGAATTCTTCTATGTAGAAGGATTTGCAAATAAGTTGCTGAGTTTTAAGCTTGCTGTTTCCACCCTCTGTGGTGCAGAAAGATTTGTGCTGGCACCGAGGTTCAGTCTCCCGGTGTCGGAGAAGGAACAGCTGTAGTGGAAAGGGCTCATGTGCTGTGAAGCTTTTCAGTTGGGCCCAAGTTAGTGGGCATCAAAAGTGATGGCCATATGGCAGCTGTGTGGTGGTCTGTGTGAAATGTATTTGGTGCCTTTCAGCTTCTTTGGCTGTAAACAGATCTCCACGTTGTAAAAGCACCTGCTCAACTGGTAGTAACTGAACCATTTGACAAGCGTAGCAGAGAGGCTGAGAACTGGGAAGAGACTGAACTCTCCTCCTCTGCTGAGGGGTGTCCCCTCTCTCTGTCTGTGTTGAGGCACGTTGGCTGAACTGGTGTGGAGCTGCAGTCTCCAGGCCTGTCAATGGGGCACTGTTCACTAGCGGCGAATTCACCCTAAAATGACTTCCCTGCAGCATCTAAGAGCAAGGTGTTGTGAATCTTAACATCTCCTTTGATTTGCTGTTACAACCTAAGCTGGTCCTATGACTTACACTTCCCTGCATTTATTTCCCTCCCGGTCTGTAAGCTCCTCATTTTCAAAGCATCTGACAAAGTGGGATTTTCTCCCACGAAAGCTCATGGGATAAATAAATGTTAGTCTTTAAAAGTGCCCCAGGACTCCCCTGGTTTGTTTTACCGACTCAAAGGAGAGAGCAGGCAGACTTCAATCTGGAACGTCTCCGATAGTACAGTGCATTGGGTGTCCTGATGTGAGCTTTCGTGTGTCTGCAGGTGACAAACGTGGACGATGAGGGTAACGAGCTGGGCTCTGGGATCATGGAGCTGACGCAGTTGGAGCTCATCTTACACACTCAGAAGCGCGATGCTGTCCGGTGGCCGTACCTTTGCCTGCGCCGCTACGGCTATGACTCCAACCTTTTCTCCTTCGAGAGCGGACGTCGCTGCCAGACCGGACAAGGTATTGTGCCTTTGGGGGAAACACACTTGTCTACAGCTTTCCGTTGCAAAATGCTATGGCTACGCGGTGCTGATTTCTCCCCTGCTTACAATATCTAGGAACCATGCTTTATAAATGGTCACGTGTACTAGCAATAGGGTGCCGTAGTGTGTGTGCACATGCAATGCATATCCCAATTAAGATATTAATGTTAGAAGCTTCTGACCGAGGGCAGAGACGTAATGTGGTATCACTCTTGTGACTTGTTATGGCTCACTTGATTATATTTGTAGACTTTACATTAAGTGGGCTATCAGTTTATGGAGAAACACATCTAGAATTGGCTCTCCTAATACCTTAAGGGAAGCGGTTTTGGGGTGAGATTTCAATTGGATCAGAGTCCTTGAAGGGAAACCCCAGCATTTTGCAAGGTGGGGAGAGGTGATGTCCCATGTGCCCCATTTTTACATATAGGGAACTGAGGCACAGAGCTGAAGTGGCTTGCCCAAGAACTCACCGCTGGGAATAGATCCCATGTTTCCTGACTCCCACTATACTATGCTGCCAGTTGAACAGTAAGTTCATCGGCGTAAGGACTGTCTGTGTATAAAAAGAGGAGCATATTCTTGGCACACAGCAAAAAAAAAATTAAAATAAATCAGAAAATGTCCCCCAGTTAGCATCATGTGTTTGAAAAGTCCTCTGATATCTGAACAAACTCCATGTCATGGTTCTGTGTCTGTCTATAAAGTACTGTGCTACTCTTTAATAATATTTATATAAACAGGATTTTCCATGGCTGGGATTGCAGGGGGGGATCCATGTCTCTTTGTATGTGTCTGCTTTGCCTTCTGCAGGATTCAGATCAGTCATTGGGATGCTGTTGCGTTTACGTTGATTTTCTACGAAGCTCTAGGCAGCGCAGCTAGGATAGAGTCGTTCACGCTTCATGTGCAAAGAGATCTTTTGGGGGGCACAGGCTAAGTCATCCATGTCCTCTGTATGCAGAGATCAATTGTATGGAAGCCATAGTGTTTTGATCTATGTACATTTCCCTGCTCATAGGAGACTTTCCCACTCAATTGATTTATTTGGATGATTCCTCCCTAGCCCCAGGAAATAAGACAGAGACATTCCGGCGAGAATATTTTTCAAATTTTTCTTCGGAGTAGCAGCAGGTGTTGCCATGCTGTTCTCCTTGTTGCTATGGCTTATGTGCGTGCGTGTGTGTGCGCGTGCCAGCATGTGATTGGTTAGTTTTGCACACACCGACTACTGGTCAAATTATTTATCTGAGAGCTGTGGTCAAATCTGATAGATTTTTAAAATGGGGGCTATTGCCTCTCCCTTCCAGATCCTCAATCCAATTCCCATTAGAGTCAGTGGAAAGACGTAACTGAGAGTGAGAGTTGGATTGGGCCACAGGTAAATTGAAATAATGGAAATTACAGGTGGAAAATCCCATCTGTGACCAGTATAGCATCTTTATCTCCAGTGGCATTAACTAATGTAAAGTGGCTAATAGATGCACCAGTTAATTGTTCAACTAACAATTGTGGCATTTTGTTTTTAGTGATGTAACAACAGGATAGGTTCTACAGAAATATTACATCAGGGTATATTTAAATATTGACAATATCTTGCACAATATTCCCCTGTAAATCATAAGTTTGTGTGTAGAGAGGCATAGGAATTCCTAATGAGGTCAGACTAGTTGCCAGTTTAATTTAGTATCCTGTTTGGAATATTGGCTCACACTATGAGCTTTAGAGGAAAATGAAAGAAACTTCATAATGAGCAATTGTGTAAGAACCAGACTGTAGAGAAAATTTCTTCCTAACACCAGATATTTAGCATTTGGCTTATACCTTGAAGCATGAGGGATTACATAATTTACAAATTTGTACTCTATGTAATGGAAGGGTGACTATTCCCGTTACCTATGTACATGTCTAATCTCTTTTTTTTAATCCTGCCAAGCTCTCGATCTTTTCCTGTTGCAGTGAGTTCCCCAGGTTAATGGGGTTGTGTTAAATGGAACCCTTCTTTCTAAATCATATTTTATATTTTGTTGCTTTCAAAGGACTAGAGCACATGCTTATTGAGCTAAGATTGTCCTTTTCTCTCCCCATCTCCTCTTTGTATTTGCATAGGGATATTTGCCTTCAAGTGCTCAAGGGCCGAGGAGATCTTTAACCTACTGCAGGACCTGATGCAGTGCAATAGCATCAATGTGGTGGAGGAGCCAGTGATCATCACTAGGGGCAGTCACTCCACGGAGCTGGATCTATCCCGGACACCGCAAACACCCAACAGTAAGGCTTCCAGAGCGCCAGGACTGGGGACTGTGGGGTGTAGCAAGTGTGTCCATATTTGTCTCTGTGTTGGGTGCTGGTCTCTCAGCCAAGGCGACATTTCCCCAGGTGGCTGGTGTTAGCTGACAGGCCTCTTAGCTAGATCTGCGAATCCCCATATGTTCTGTGCAGCATGTTTAGGGCCCCGCTCTTTGGCAGATGTGGTCCCTTGTTCCCTAGGAAATGGGAACACAGACTCTGATCAACAGCCCAGTTTTCAGACTCCAGGCAGATTCCAGCTGGAGGCCTGCCAAGTGGCCACCTTAGAAGGCACCTACAGAGATCAGTAGGCACCTGAGGGAAACCTCAACTAGAAGAATTTGTCTTTCCCACTTTTGTAGACATGACTCAAGTGCTAGTAAATATAACCAAGGGGATCTAGCCTGCATGTTTACACCAGATGCACAGTAGCAGCATTCTTCCCCAGCCAAGCAGGCTCTGCCTTTCCAGCATGCCTGTATAAAAAGGCCTTTGAGAAGCTGGCCCACAGTTCAGCTGCAGCCGCATCTGTATGCAAGGCCAGTGTGATGCTCTGCCTCTAAAGCACGTGTCTCAATTTTCCCCAGCTCTGGGGTACTCTGTTCCAGGGTTCCCTAATGGATTCCACAGCTTCCCTGTGGAAGGCCCAGCCTACTCCACAGTCCGACACCCTTCCATGAACAGCCTGAGACACTCCTCCATTGGGGAGGACTCCACACATGCCCTCATTGGGCCGGATGAGCAGGTAAGTTCATGTGTCCTGATCTCCGTTGTTGCAGGGAACACGTAGTGTATCTGCTCCTCCTCTCGGATTCTGGTAGCGTTCTAGGCTTATGCATTTGCTCAATGCTAAGGAAGCCCAGAGACCCTCTTACCTTGTCATTGACTCCTTGGCTGTTTCACTTAGTTTCGCTGTTGCAGATTTGCACTCCCTGTGACTACTCACTGGAACAGCTGCTCTCAGCGGGGGCTGGGTGTAGCCATGATCTGCTCCTTGTGTGACAGTGGTACGCAATTCTCGCCTGAGACTCAGGGTACTGCTTACACATCTCTATCAGCCTGAAGCTAAACCCTAGGCTGGACACCCAAACTCAGATCCTTGAGTGGTGCTGTGCCGTCACTATGCTGCCTGGGTAGCTAACCTTTGTTCCCGGTGTTCAGGATCATACCAGTTCAGTCCATTAAATCCAGTGTCATGTCTCCATCAGTGTCTGATAGCTGCTGCTGCAGAGTCATGCAAACCTAGGCAGGTGTGGACACCTTCCTCATTGTGTTTGTGTGTCCTGGGACACGTTAGATAAACCACTCAAGAAGATATCTTCCCTTGTGTAGATGGAAATTCAGATGCTCCACATCAGAGTTGGAACTCAACTTGAGACCTGGTTAGAAATATGTCTCAGATATTTTGTTCTAAACCATCTCTTGAGCACTAGTTGCTCACGTTGAAAGGAGTCTCTGTGAGGTCAGGTCCAGGCTACACACTTTCGCCAGTTGGGGTGTGGTTGCGTGATCCCTGGCAGACACCCCTAGAGTTGATGTAGTTGTATGGGCAGTTTTGCTGATGTTTCTGGTGGGGAGGGTCTGGAATAAACTGAGCTGGCAAAAGTGCAAATACAGCTGGTGTAAGCCGCACTAAACTAATGGTACGCTGTACTAGCAAAGCACTCCTATGTAGCCTTGGCCTCGGACGCTGAGAGCCACACACCAATCCCCTGATGAATAATGGCGCTAATCATGAGTGGGAGTGGGGAGTTATAAGCGTGAGGAGCAGAACCGAATCAAGTTAGTCTAATGGGGAAGCTGTTCCTAGATAAGCAGTGTGAGGGGAGTACAGTTGAAATCTAATAAGTTATTGCTCACCCTTCCCCTTAGAAACTAAATTCACAATGAGAGAAAGAAACGAGGGGAGAAAACCAAAGTCATTCTTGTCCCTAGGTGCTGCGTGTTTGGCTTGCAACAGCTGGTGTGTAACCATAATGTGATGCTAGCAGCATCCCCTTGTGTCACATTCCACCCCTCTACTTTCTTGGCCTGCAAGCTGATGTTTTTTCAGCCGCTTAGACTCTTGGTTCCCCTCGATCTCCCTCTCCCCACAAACATTCTCAGCTGCCAGTCTTGCCCCTGAGATTGTGTCTCCTCTGTTTCTGTCTTTGTTCTGTCTGCCTCTAAAACACATCTTCTCTTCTTGCAGTCCCACACCTATGTGAACACAACCAGTGGCGAAGAGGAGATGAGGGGCCGGCACTGCATGCACTCGCTTCCCGAAGTCCACCCACCTTTCCCACATGGGAACCACAGCTGCTCTGCAGAGGACAGAAATCCCCAGGTCTTCCTGCAGCCTGGGGAGGTGAAGTTTGTTCTAGGCCCCACCCCAGTTTACAGGCACATGGTGAAACGGGACAGTTCGTGCTGTTACCATCGGGAGTGTGGAGGACATGTCTTTGCCCCTAACAACAACAATGAGTGCAAGCCTGAGTGCTCCGTGCCCAGATGTGTGTACGAGAATGTGAATGGCCTGCTGCCTGCTGGGGGGGCATCCCTCCGGCGTGGTGGGCGCTTGAAACTCACCCGGGAGGATCTGGGCTTAAACAGCTGCTCTTACCGCAGGACACCCCTACTGCACTACGAGAATCTGCCTTCCCTGCCTCCTGTGTGGGAGTGCCAGCCGCTGCGGCCGGACGAGGACAATGAGGACTCTGGGGACACGCTGACTCCTTCTCCAAACGGTTACTCCGAGCCAGGCGAAGACAACCCTCTGCAGAACTACATGAACTCGGAAAGCACTGCACTGCACAGCAGCCTGCGCCGGGATGGCTACCCACAGCACCGCCGGAACTGTACACCCACCGTCTTCAGTTTCGACTTCCGCCAGCCCTGTCCAGAGCAGCAGCGACAGCTCAACTACATCCAGGTGGAGTTGGAGGCTGATCCCCACAAGGGGCACCAGAGCCTCCAGGTCCCCTGTGCCCCGCTTCCTGCCACCCACCCTGCCCGCAGGATGGACTCCTACGCGGTCATTGACCTTAAAAAGACAGCAGCCATGTCCAGCCTGCAGAGGGCTCTGCCCAGAGACGATGGGACTTCAAGGAAAACGCGACATAACAGCACTGACTTGCCTCTGTAAGGAAACACTGAGTGCCAGCGCTCCATTGTGGCTTTTGTATCTGCCTTTCCGTGTACCGCGCAGTGTGACTTCCGTTCTCTATTGCCCTGGTGCCCTGTTAACCCCATCGCTCGATACGCCATCCTGGGATACCTCAAGCAAGCGGACTTTGCGAATGTAGTCTGTCCGTTTGTGTCTCCCCCTCTCTCCGTTCCTCCCATGTCATTTGTTTTTTGCAGAGTATCTGAAAACTGTATTTATTTATTTAATTTATTTTGCGGGGTGCCAGCTTTAGAAATGGCACCATGTGGAGTAGAAATGTAAACAGGTCATTCGCGGACCAGGGTCCGTCCCTCTGCTTTCATGGCATCCATGTTGGCAGCCTTTGGGGAGAAGACAGAAGAGTAGTGGAGAGAATATGGGAGCATTTAAAAAGACATAGGAGGAGGAGGAAAGAATGGGAATGCCAGTGGAGTTTGAAGTTTGGGAACAGAGAGTTACTGGCATGTACGTATCTCTGTCACTTTTGTTATTTTTGTAAGTATGCAGAAATGTTTTCTGTTTGCCAGTTTATTTATTTTTTTGTTTTTCTATCTAATATTTTGTTTTGTAAATGTTCTTTTGCATCAAAGTTAAAAGTGCCAAGTCAGTGGCAACATGAAACAGATCTGCTTGGTCTTCAGCTCCTTTTTTGGGGTGGAGGTTGGCTGGGGACACGGTGAACATGGTGTTTTATTACACCCAGTTGCTTCATTGAAGTACGAATGGGGAAAGGGTAGCTGTGAAGCATAGGTCAGTTACCTGGAATGGGCTGGTAGGAGGGAGAGCAGGAAACACGGAAGGGTGAGCATAATTGCGTAGTGGCCAACTTGGAGTCCTATCTAGAGATCTCTGCCAATTCCCACATGCCTTGTTGAGTCCATGGGAAATAATTGACTAGTATTTTGGCAAAATGCATGGCTTATTTCTTTCTGTTGTAGACTCAAAGGTCTAAATTGGATTGTGGTGTCACTCCATAGCCTTTGAGTGGTGGTCACTAGTTAACCGGTGCTGAATTTGATGAAAGCCATCAGGCCCTTCTGTAGAAACTTGTGCATGATGTCCTGACTCACTGACTACTTCAAAATCCAGTCTTGGAGCATGAATTTCATCCTCCTTTGGCCATGCACAGTTTTATCTGTATTCATGTCACTAGAAAGACTCTCACTGATTTCAGTGGGCTTGGAATTGCGCTTTTACGTGCAAGCACCCACTGAAGTTAACCAAATCCTTCCATCTCCATCACTTGCAGCCTGGATCTAGTCTGTTCTATAAATTTGCTGCTGGCGTTTGGTCTGATGAGGTGTCTAGTTTAGTGGTGTTATGACTAGATATGTGGAGACTTGGCCCACATCCACATCAGTAAATCAAGATCTCCAATACCTTTATCCCTGTCCCAATTCCTCATTACTCTGTAACAAATGTATTAATCAAATTGGTTTATTCAGTTAATGGAGAGGAGAAAATGTTTCTATTTCCCCATATCTAACATGGATTTTAAAAAGTGATTAACACAATAATGAGTCACAAATGACCGGGAAGTAAAAAGTGGTCACAGGATAATAGTTGCCTACTGCTAGATGAGTGCTCTTACCTTGGGGATAAAAGAAAGAGCTGGTTCTCCCTTCTCATTGGTCTGGACTATGCTTAACCCGCCTGAACTGCAGGCTTTCAGCTTGCCCACACAACAGCTCTAACAAGTGTCTTTAGTAGGTCTCTTTCACACTTCCTCTGATGGGCAATAGTTCTCCGAGTACTTGGTTGGTTAGATCGTGCCGTGTTGCACTCCTGAGACACCCCCACTGGCTATCTTCCCCCTTGTAGTATGTAGTCTGATTTTATACCAGAGTTCTTGGACATTGTCTCCATCTACACTACGACAGTATTACGGGATCTGGTTACAACATGGATACCACCAACACAAGATAGCACGGATTCTTCTGCGGGAATAAGTGTGCACCCTCAAGTGTGCACTGTTTCCCAGCCTCACAGCTTCCTCCAGTGGTCAGAGACGGGACATTCTCAGCATTGTATATGAGTGAGTACCTGTGAGGTCCCCCAGCTGCTAACACAAAAGTGAATTCGCTCCCTGATTTGAATTGGCTCCATTATCTCCTAAGGTTTTTTTCTGTGTGAGAAGGGCTTCCTCTGAGATTGACCCTGCGCTGGTCTGTTTCATGCGTGGCTAGTACCATAGAAAAGACCATGTGTCCCCAAGAGGCTTTCAGCACGAGAGATTTTCTTTAGGTGATTGAGTGGCTTAACCTTCTACGTGTTTTCGCTTTGGGTTTTGATGTGAAGCAGTTGGAGTCCCTCTCTCGCCATCTCTTTGTGATTGCCAGGGCAATAGGTCTCATCTTAAGAACAGTGTCTATTTCTAGCCGCTTTTCTACAGCCTGTAGGCCTACTTTTCTCTCTTGGGATAGAGGCCCCGTAACTGCCTCCATCTGACTGCTGTTACCTGCCTTCGAGGGGCATGGTGCGCCTTGATTGATTGTTTGCAAAGAGGTTTTGAACGCACAAAGAATTACACACAAATGCTACGGATTATTATGTAAGCCAGTTTGTCCACTGGAGGAAATTCCCAGCTGTTGCTGTCGTTGCCTCCAGGGGGAAATGGCTATCTAAATACCTTTAGCCCTCAGAATTTCTTCTCTGCCATGCGAGAGAGAGGCCTGTTGATGTACTTCTCATTCTAGATTCCCTTCTGTCCCACACTGGGGTAGGTGAGGGTATGTGTGTACCGAGTAGTCAGTTGTGTTTATCCCTATGTGTCGTAGGGTCACTGGCTAGCTCTCAAGGAATCTGGATTCTAGTCTTGGCTCTGTTGGTGGATGACTAGGGGCAAATCATGTCACTGCCCATACCTCAGTTTCTCCATCTGTGAAATGGGCATAATGATAACGCTTTCCTTTGAAAAGGGCTTCAAGATCTATGGATTCAAAGTGATATACAAGAGCTAGGTGTTATTGATATAAATGCTCTTAATCATCTCCACAACTGCTTCCCACTTGTTTTCTGTAGCTGTGACGCCACCCAGCCCAATATGATTTCACCCTTACTCTGCAGTATCATTCATCAGTTGCCTAGCTGTAATTTCAGTTCACCTATTGTGGCACCCTTGTCTGTAGAGTTTGTCCTTCCACCAGACTTGGCTCATCTGAAGTTGAGTGTTATATGCAGGTAGCTGAGTGGAATTAGACTCCTGTTACCAAATAGGGCCCAAAGAGAAGATATTAAGGGGATTATAGAGTGGAGGGAAATGAAAGCTAGGGAGTAGGTTTAGGGAACAGACTGGTTCTAAAGAGGGGATCCTATTTATTTTGTAGGGGTGGGGAGAGAGAGAGACACTAAAGTCAAAGGCCCAGGCATGTCTATGTTGACCGCAAGCTCCTACCCCATGTGATTCTCCTCTTTGATACTTTTGCTGGTGTGTTTGATACTAAATATTTCTGATGCGGCGGAAAAGCAAAGGCGCTTTGGGGCTCTGGTCACCAGGGATTTTAAAACTGCTCTGTCCATAGAGCTCGGCTTTGCTGTGTCATTACTTCTATGGGTTATCACTACGGCTCTCCATTCAGTCCCTGTATAACCTTCAAGGCAAGGCAAAGAGCTTCGCAGTGCTCCGAGTGTCCAGGAGCACCCGTGTCTTACTCTAATGTGCGCTACGAATGTATACGGAATAAATGGAATCTGATGACACTCTGATGGAGAGTGTGGCTTGTTTGGTGTTAAATAGAGGAGTGGTTTTCAAACTTAGGGTCAGGACCCAGTACTGGGTCGCAGATCCACAGGCACTGAGTCGCGGCACCCCCTGCTGCGGCCGCCGCCGCAAGACTGGGTTGCATTGCTTAGAGATGTTATTGTTGGGTGGCAAACATAGATGCTTTTTTTTCAACTGGGTCCCAAGGAAACAAGTTTGAAAACCACTGGAATAGAGAATTGTCCAGTTTACAGATGAATTTTAGTTGCTAATTGAAGTTGGAGACCCCGGGTGCAGGCCAGAATCAATCCTCGCGTAAGTAAGCACTTTCCTTCGTGCAGCTCTACTCGTGCTCCTAAATGTGACCCCCTAAGCCAGGCCCGGCTTCTCCAAACAGCTCTGCCAATACACCTCAAGTCCAGCCTCCTGCAGATTGACTTTTTCAGTCCAAATGCCACCTCTAGCTCTGCTGGTATCCAGCCCTCCTGGACTGCAGCCTTCTTGCTGTTCCAGTCCTTTGACTTCCCTGAGCAACGACAGGCAGGCTTTTCCACGTGACGGCATCCCGGCATCCTGCTTCAGCAATGGCCTCTGCCTGGTTAGGGTGGGAGAGACTTTCAAAGGCCACAGGGGGTTGAAGCACCAGGGGCCATTTGTGCCTTCGAAAGGGGTGCTTTATGGAATGTGAAAGACAGTCCCTACCTGAAAGTATTTCAATCTAACCTGGATAATACAATAGAAGCTGCTGGTTCCAATGTGAGGAAGTGAAGGGGCATTGCAAGGCAAGTGTTTTTTGAAGTTATATGAGGGTTGCTCCTGGGCTGGTGAGATTTTGAAGGCCGTACCAAGCACATGGGGGCACAATTGAGCAAAGCATGCAGAGGACAATGGGAGGAGATGGAGAAAAGGGGGTGCAGGAAGGTCCCAAAGTATTGACTAGCTACAATCTGCTTGGTGCTGAGCTATCGCTTAATAAAAGGCTCCTGTTTGGACTTCTTATCAGCTGTGAAATGTACTAAAATAGAAAAAACTGCAGCAGATAGCAGTAGTGCCAACTCCAAGGATTGAAAATCACATCAGGCTTCCCAAAATCAGGAGATTGGCTTAAAAATCACAACACTTTTAAAAATAACAAGTAATGGCGGTCTTTCTTTGTGCTTTCTGGTGTTTGAGCCTTCAGGGGCTGTGCTTCCAGGGTTTCTCTGCAAACATAAGAGCCAGAGAAGTGTTCTTTAATGAGACCTGAGAGTCATTCAGTTTCAGTAGTGTGACTTTTAAGGAAGCTACCGAATGTCATGAGACAGGGAAACACCCCCAGTGAGAGAAACTTGTTTCTCTAATCCACTCAAATTTTTTGAGCTTGTTTGGGCAAGTAGTGCATAAAGAAGACCTGGTTAATAACACTTACTTGGGCTTTCAAACAGCCACAGGGTTGAGGGACAAACTGGCTAAGAGACAGAAAAGGAAGAGAAGCCAATGGCCAATTTTCATAACAGCAGTGTGCCATAAGGGTCAGCACTAATGCTAGACTTTATGATATTAATGCTACGGGATGGGGTGAATGACGCAGTGATACCGTTTCCAGACAGAATGATTATAGATGTTTAAGACCTGAGAAGATGGTGAAAAAATAAAGCAGAATGATGACAGATACAATTCAGCTTACTAGGTTCTAAATGGATGGGAATGACACAAGGAAAAGACACAAGTGTTACTGGGGACAACGTGGTGAACACCCTGGCACACTGTATGGGAGTGCTCAGAAAAGTGAACGATGTGTTCTAAAGATAGGAATTGAAAATAGTGTTGCATGGTTATGCTGTTTTCTCAATTAACACTACATCCAAACCTGGGATGCTACTTGAGTTTGTGAAAGACGACTGATTCATCCTCCTACTTCCCTCTGAAATAAGTGAGCCTAGATGGCTATCAAAGGAACTGATTTGTTCAGCTCGAAGCAGGCGGCAGAGCTGGGTCGTAGAAGGATGAGTCCTGGAGAGACCTTGGTGAATGGGAAGAGAGAGAGATCTATTTTGGGGAGGAAACGAATTAAAAGGATCATGCGAGAGGAATATGAAATAATGAAGGTGATTGAGGCACTCGTATGTATCCTAATGCCCTCTTTCTTAAGACAAAACTAAACCGTGTTCAATGAATCTGGAAGACTGCATTTTACAAGAGACAGAAGGAAATACATTTTTTTACACATTAGGTAATTAACACATGAGATTCTGCCACCAAAGATTGTTGAACCTAAAAAATTTGGTAGGATTTCAGATGGTTAGATATTTAGATCAATACTGAGAACATGTAAGTGTGGGTCAGACAGCATATAAAATGTGAATATTATAAACTTCATGCTTCAGGGCCTAGTTCAACCACTAGTTGTCTGGATCAGAAATACATTTCCTGTAGGAGCAGATTACTCTGTAATTGTCCACTGTGGGGGTTACTGCTGCCCCCCCCCCCCCCAAAGTATCTGCTAATGGCTACTGGATCCTGGACTGGACAGATCACTGCTTTGAACCAATGGTAGCAACTGTTGTTTGCTGTTCTGTAATTGTGGCCCATTGGGTAAGCAGTTTCCACTGTTTGTCTAGGACCTTGGTGATAAGATACCTTTTGAGTGAGCTGATATTTATATTTGTCCTTTCATAATGAAAAACCAGGGAACAGGATATCGGCCACGTAGCATAACCATATGCTGAGCACAACCACAAGCTTTGGGGGGGTGTGTGGAGGGTAAAGACAATTACTTTTATATTTCAGCATCTTCTATTTCCTTCCTACTCTGCACCTCCCACTATTCCCACAGATATCAAGGTGATCATACATCTGTTCCAGCATATGGACCTCTCTTGGAATCACAGCTGATGAGGGTATGAAGGGACCTCGGGAGGTATCTAGTCCAACCCACTGCTCAAAGCAGGGCCAAACCCAACTGAATAATCTCAGCCAGGGCTTTGTCAAGCCAGGCCTTAAAAACCCCAACGGATAGAGATCCCACCATCTCCCAGGGAACCCATTCCTGTGCTTCCCACCCTCCTCGGGAAAAAGTTTTTCCTAATGTCAATAGGCTGAAGAATTGACCTTTCTATAGTTAGGAAAAGAGACTATGGAGAAAGCAATTCAATAGGACTTGATTGATCAAGTGACCTTAAAAAAAAACAAGTGGGAGGTGGGGGGTGAGGGTGAGGGAGGGTGTTATGGAAACAAGACAGCTACCCTCCACCCCAGCTATCTTCCAGAAGATGGTATGATGCACTCAGAGGAAGCATACACTTTGGTGGCTTGATCCAAACATTGAATTTGATTCAGGAATGAGCAAATGAAATTTTTTGGTCTGAGTTATGCAAAAAGATGTGGGTGAAGCTCCCTTTGAACTTAGCAGGCACAGGAAAACATGGATGCCCCTGGATAGGGAACCTCCCTGAAGTTTAGATTACATACACACAGGGGTTTTTTCCTCCCAGAGGGCCATGCATATCTGGAATTCTCCCCACCAGCAGCTACTGTCAGAGTCCACGTTACTTGAGGCTCAGGAGCCAACAAGGAGAATTGCTTGGAGAGGGATTGACGTTTGAGGGATCTAGATGATTAAAAGGTTGGTTGAGTTCATGGGCACAGGAGTTGAAGGACACACTGCTGAGAAGTGAGGAAAGTTTTGCTGTTCCCATTCATTCTCCGATGCTGAGCAAGGTCATTGATGAAGTTACCCTTGCAGATCCAAGGATGATACAGTTTTTGATCTGAGCTATCCTCCCCTGGTGGGCAGCTGGGCTGTGCCTTGATAGGGCACACTGGGTGTAACGCTGATCAAATTTGTCCTGGCTGCTCCTCAGCCATGCCAAAGTGGCCCCTGGACACCCTGCTGAAAGATGGCCCCCAGCCCCCTTTGTAATCTAAAATGGCACCCGCAGAGATTTCTTCCACTCCGTACAGCAGGATCAGAGGCTGCTGAGTGCTGCAAAATGCAGCAAGAAGTTCCACTGGTGAATGTAGGTGAGTACTGCTGAATAGTAGTAATAAATAATATGCAAATGACAATTTTGGAAATTACCATTCCCCTCTGCCCCCTATTAATACCTCTCCATAGTGTCAGCCCAAGATCTGTGTGGACATGATGAAAATTGTCCTATATTCCTTGAAATACAATGTTGGCAATCCTCCTTAACAAGTAGTGTATTAATTCCAAGGCACACCAAGTGTTAAAATGGATTTAAGGTTTAGAGTACATCAAAAAAGACAGGGTAAAAATCACGACAGCAATGCTGATTATCTCCAAACAGAGCACTTCAAACCCAGGAAGATCCAAGTTAAGCTGCATACTACGGAATGGAAATTCATGCTTAAGGCACCCTGTTAACCACAATCCTGCTCTGCAGTGAGATTATGAATAAAGTGTTTTGGTGTTTAGAGTCCCAGATCATATTCAACTGACTTTCAAAGGCATTTTTTGTGCATCTTCCCTGCCCCATTAGTGTAACTAGTAGGCAGACTTAAGGTTCAGAGTTACCATTGCAATTACTTTTGATGGCAGGTATTTGTGGGGCAAATGGTGACTTAAATAATTGGGTTTTTGCATGTAAGTGTCTCACCTAACCGTGCATAATCTCTCTTCAGTACTTAGCTGGCCTCCTCACTACAATTTGTACGGTACTTATGTGCAAGATTTGATTTGCTGTCACACACTCAGTGTAACTGTAAATGCAAATTAAGCATACAGGTGTGCATGCAACGGGGTTCTTGGGGTTATAAAAATCCTTCCCTAAAACTTACCCCATGTGTTTTTTTTGTTTTTTTTTTTTAAAAAGCAACCATAGGGATGTTCCTGGCTTCTGAGGTGAATGGGGCTCCCCTCAACTGCAGAGTGTCTGCTTCAATATATGGCTCACACCATGTTTTGTTCTTTGTGGGATGTTATGTACCCTTGTACTTGTCTGGCCTTTTGAAAACTTGCAGGTGAGAACTAGGATGGAAACCCAATGCATGTCCCACAAGCAATTACAATCTTGTTGTTCTTTCCATTATAACTCAGCAATAAAGCTATCGGACTGCAAACTATTGGAAGATAAAGGAGAACAAGCTGGTGGCTTGTTGGGTGTTTGGGGAGTTTAATGACTTTGATTCTGCTTATCATTGCAAGATTTCTGTTCAAGGCTTGATATAAAAATAAAATGGCACTTAGTCCTCTGATTAAGCAGCTATTCTTGAAATAAAGGGCCAGCAGCACTGATGGGGCAAGCCACAGCATAGAGTGTTACTGATACGTTGATACGCCTCTGATAAGTGAATGAGAGAGTGGCAGAAGGAGGTGGAGACAGTGGTGGCCCTTTTAGGTATATAGGCAGGGATCCTGCGACTTCAAACCCAGTCCAGTGTCCAGGACTGAACTGGAGGACAGTTTAGAAACTGCTTGCAAAAGAAGGTCATCATGAAGTGGTTGATCCTCATTTTGGTGTGTCTCCACCTCTCTGAAGGGCTCTTCAGGTGAGTATGGAATCACAGCATAGCCACTTTGCAGCTGTTGCTGGTGACGGTGGTGTGAAGGGAAGAACAGAACAGTGTGGGGAGTAGTTTGAGGAGACGGGGGGGGGGGGGGGCGGGGGAGTCCTAGGTTCTGTCCTTGGCTTTGCATAGACAGGCTCCATGACCTTGGACAAATCACTTAATCTCTCTGCACATTAGTTTAGCTACCTGTAAAATGGGGCCCATGCTAATGGCCGTAGCATTGGGATAACTTAGTGCTCAGCATTATTCTTAAGAACCATTAGCTTTTTCTTCTGTGGCTTAGCATTTTCCTAGGAAACAATGATCCAGGCTTGGTCTGAACACTGATATCATATCTCAGTGTCAAGTCTTTGCTTTCCAGGGTGCTGGCCACTGTGCTTCAAGAAGGTCTTATTAAGAAAGCCAAGACCGTGGAAGAGGTTGGATTAAATTCTTCCTGCTGCAATGAGAATGAAGTCAGTCCCAGGGCACGGTGTTCTCTCAGTTTCCTGAAAACATGTCACTAGACAAACCCAGTCCAAACCTTTTGAAGCTGAAATAATTTAGAGGATGAAAGAGAAGCAGGAAAGGAGATGAGGAACAGGGAGATGGGAGGAGTGAAAATGAGGAGGGAGATTTCATCACTTTCTTCCCATTCTGTGCAGACTTCCCCTGAAGAAATTCAAATCTGTCAGAGAAAGGATGAAGCAGAGTGGGGTCCTCCAGGACTACCTGAAGAACCACAAGATTGACCCAGCCAGCAAATACTTCAATAACTTCGCTACTGCCTATGAACCCCTGGATAACTACATGGATGTGAGTATGTGCCTGACTGGAAAAAAACCAAAACAAAACACACAAACCAGGGAAGGTGGAACAAAGAGAGGGAAAGGCTGGATGGTGTCAACAGTAGAGCCGGGGTGGGAGGAGAGAGAGAAATTGCAATGGAAAATATGATACTCAGCCTGCACCATTTTAGGACTGGTTCCTGTAGTGTTCTGGAGTTGTGTAGTGCCCTTTCAAATAGTTTGTGGGCCCTCACATGGCAGTCTCTGTGCTCTAGAGCAGTGGCTTGCAAACTATGGGTTGGGAACCTATACTGGGTCACAGACGCCCCAGACACTGGGTCGCGGTGCCATCGCAAGACTAGAATGTATTGCTCAAAGATCTAATTGTTGGGTCACGGCCATCAATGATTTTTTTTTTTCAACTGAGTCCTGAAGGAAAAATTTGAAAACCACTGCTCTAGAGCAGCCGAGTGTCTGTAGAGAAGCGTTACGTGTTTATCTATAGTTAGTAAACACAGTTATTTGGGATTCAGCTATGCCCAGCTGTGGTTTTTGTTGTGTGAAGAGTTCTTCCATCCCAATAAAGAGCACAGGTTGCCCTCTCGCTAGAATGTATTCTTAAAATGGACTCTTTGTGGGAGAGGGAAGAGTTAAATTGGAAGGGGAGAAATTTGATTTTTTTTTTTTTTTTTTTTTTTGAAACATTCTAGCATCATTGGAATCATTTGCAAAACCTCTAATGGCACCAGATCCCACTGTCTCTTGCTGCCATTCATCCGCTTGGCAGCAACACTGGCTCTGAGATGGCATCTGTGGTGTAGACAGCAGAGAGGGTCCTCACTCCAGTCATACTATTGGTTGGCAAGTGACCTGGCTCAGGGTGAGGAGAAGCTGTGATGAAAAGTATGTCCCCTTTCCTCTAGATATCCTACTATGGGGAGATCAGCATTGGAACCCCACCCCAGAACTTCCTGGTTCTCTTCGACACCGGCTCCTCCAACCTGTGGGTACCATCTGTGTATTGCCAGAGCCAGGCCTGCAGTGAGTAACACTCAAGCACAAGGGGCTGAGGGAAATGTCTCCTCCATGGAGGGAGGTTCTCTGTCACACCACTCCATCCAGGGCACTAACCCACCCCCAATCCTTATAGCTCATTAAAATAGTACAGATATACTTCCGATCCCGATATCTGAGGAGTGTTCTGCAGTCCCACTGCGAACAGAAAAATAGCAAAGGATATGGAAATTCATGTAATTTACATAGTTTGTCAGTTCTTTGGGGTCGGGACCATCTTTTTGCTCAGTGTTCGTTCAACACCTTGCACATTGGGGGCTTGGTCCATGCACATGCACAATATACGGTATCATTTCCGGATCCGTTCTTGACTCACCTGCAAACCTTCACAGTCATCATCCTGGCTCTCAGCCCCATAATGGCCCCCCGGATTAGCGTGCGGAGGTGTCTGGAGTCCTGAAAAGGTGCTTCCATCAGTGCAGACACATGGGACAGTTTCAGGAGACAGCAGGCTAAGGCAAGCTTGGGAAGGATGGTCCTGTGGCTAAAGAACAGGATTGGGGGGCAGGAGTATGTCCCATTGAGGAGCCATGAGGTTTAATTTATTAGTATGTGTGAAGTGTTTGAGAACTGCACGAGGAAGGTAAAATATTACTATTATTAGGAAACCCTTCTAGTGTCAGGTTCAGTTTGGGGGGAGGAGGGATTCAACTCTGAGTTTGAATCTGTTATTCACACGGAGCCGAAAACCGACGCTGATCTGTTTTTACTTGTAGCCACTCACACATTGTTCAACCCCAGCGAGTCCTCCAGCTATTCTTCCAATGGACAGACCTTCTCTCTGCAGTACGGAAGTGGCAGTCTCACTGGGGTCTTTGGCTACGACACCGTGACAGTAAGTAATAGCATCGGCCAAGAAGAGAATGGTTATAGCTTTAGCATTGGCTGGAAGGTGCTAGCAGCCAAATGCTGTCAGCAGGCTGTGCTAAAAAGTCTCTTATTTCCCCATAGGCCCTTCCACTAGCAAGTGGAGATCACTCACTCTAGCCAGTCAGTATGAGACTCATGACTACTGAGGCCCCTCGGAGAATTTTCTATCCAAACAGTGCCTTGCTGAGCATTTGTTTGCTCAACTCAAACAGCACTGAGCCGTCTATTCTATTTAAGCTCCAGCTGATAGGGATGTGGTCTGGGTTTTCAGAAATGAGGAAGCTGGGGAATATGAGCAGGATGTTTGGGAATCTTGTGCTTAAAATAAAGAAACCAAGATGCTCTGTGTCCTTTTTTTCAATGCCATGAATCTTCAGACACCCAGGTGGTGTCCAGAGAGGCCCCTGAAACGGGGAAGCTCTTTTTAGTTAGACATCCACTGGTTACAGAGCTTAGGAGGGATGTATGTGCCTCTGGGGGCCTGGCCACTAGTGAAGTCATGACACACAGCTGGAATAACGTGACCAGAGGCGGTGTAGTCCAGTGATGGGAGTTAGGAGACCTGCTTTTTACTCTCAGCACCGCATCTGATGGGCTGTGTAAGCCTTGGGCAACTCCCTTCAGCCTTTTGTGCTTGTTTCCCCACTGGTAAAATGGAGGCGCTGGTACCCCCAGCAAGTGCTCTGAGATCTCTTGGCTGCTTAGACAAGTGTGTGCAATCTTCTCCTTCCTGGGTTTGCTAGGTTCAGCAGCCAGCGCGCTCAATCGGGTTGTAATGGCTGTTTCCGTTTGTCGCTCTGCAGATCCAGGGCATTTCCATCACAAAGCAGGAGTTTGGTCTGAGCGAGACTGAGCCTGGCACCAGCTTTGTCTACGCTGAGTTCGATGGGATCCTGGGCCTGGGTTTCCCCGCCATTGCTTCTGGCGGGGCCACCACCGTGATGCAGGGGCTGATGCAGGAAAACCTGATCAGTGCACCACTCTTCAGCTTCTACCTGAGCCCGTACGTAAGAGGAGGCCAGTCCCTTGTATCTTTATGCCTGTGCACTGCCTTTATATTTCCCATGATCCTTTCTTGCTTCTGTCAGCCTCTTTGCTCTACCACACCCTGAGGGTGGCCAAGGGCACAATAAGGGTTAGGAGGTGGCCTCATCCCTTACCCTGGAAGTACCTCTTCCCTTCATCCCTTTCCTCACCCATTCAGAACTGTGCAAACTACTCAGTAAGGGAAAAAACTCACTGTCATTCACCTTTCTCTCCACGTTCCTCCCGGGCTATCATTTTTAGTCTGGCCTCTACTATTTGCTCTGGATGCTCAGTGCCAGCTTTTTCCCAGATGCCAGGTACCTACAGCTATTTCAATGAACCTCTGAATGCCGGGATCTGGATTGACGACTCCACCCTTGTTGTGAGATAGACTATTTCCTCTGAACAGTAGATGAAGCATCTCTGAAACACCCCACTGCAAACTAATGGCACCCCTGCCATGCTATTTGGGAATGAACGCCTAGGTTTGCAGCGTATTAGGTGAATGTATGGGTGTTTCAGCACCAGTGTGCCTGTGTGTGTTGAGTTCCCCATGAGCTTGATTTTTTTTCCCCCAACTTTGCCAGTAGGGTTCTTTGTCTATCTCTGAGGAACTTTTCCTGCTACAACTCAGGTGAGGAACCTGTGGCTATGTCTACACTTAGCCAAATAAGTCGACTTTGTTAAGTCGACTTAGCATGTCTACACTATAAAATTAGGTCGACTTAAAGTGGACCCTGCCAAATCGACTTAGAGCGTCCACACTGGATGCCTAAGTCGACTTCTAGGGGCTAGGTGGACCTGGGACTGATCCATGGTGGCAGTGGGGGCACCCCTTTCAAAGTGTCAGCAGGCTCAGCATTTGCCCCATTGTACCAGGGTACAATGGGGGCTGAGCAGGGCAGGGTGCAGGAGCGGGGTGGGCAGGGCTGTGTCCTGCCCTGTGGGTGGGCACGCCAGGCTCTGGCTGTGCCAGCCACCCTGGCGGGGAGGGCAGTGGGGGAGCCCTGGGGGCCCTTTAAGTGGACTTAAAGTCGATTTAGGGCTGATCCGTGTCTACACTGGCTAAATTGACTTAATAAAGTTGACTTAGCCAGTAAAGTTGACTTTAAAGTAGCAGCTTAAGTTGACTTAAGGAAATTGTAGTGTAGACGCAGAGTAAATTAAGTCGACTTAATTTACAAGTGTAGATGCCCCCTGTATGTCCCTGTTACAGCGTGTTTTTGGAGCCTATAGATGGCTATACATAACCAAGCACTTTTCCCTCCTGTGTATTTGTTTAGGCAAGAGGGCAATCAGACTGGTGGTGAGCTTGTCTTTGGAGGGATTGACTCCAATTTGTACACTGGTCAGATAGTCTGGACTCCTGTCATTCAGGATGCTTACTGGCAAATTGGAATTGAAGGGTAAGGTTCTTGTCATTTGTGTTTTCTTTAGGAATGTAGGGCCTGATCTTGACCCCATTGTAATCCATGGGAGCCCTTCCATTAATTTCAATAGCTTTGGGGACATTTTTTGATCATAAGAAAGGCCATGCTCGGTCTTACCAATCTAGCCCAATATCCTGCCTTCCGAGGTTGGCTAATGTCAGGTACTTTAGAGGTAATGAATAGAACAGGCCATCAATGGAGCGATTCCTCCCAGCTTCTGCCAACCAGTGGCTGAGGACACCCAGAGCATTAGCTGGCATCTCTGACTATCTTGGCTAATAGCCATCAATGGACCTATCCTCCGTGCTCAGGCAAAGGACTCTGGGCATCAAGATGTGGCTACTGGGCTGTGCTCCTGACTCAGTTCCTGAGTTCTGTTCCTCAATCTCCATGGGGCCCTAGAAACCACACACCTAAAAGATTAAAAGTTCCATAGATACCATGAAAACACAAAGCATAGTGGGACCCCCCCCCATGTTCTTGATTCATCGTGCAACAGAGATCGCTGCGTTGCTGCTGAATTTTCCTGCTGAAGCGTCCTGTGTTCTGTTCCTTTAGTTTCTCTATTAATGGACAGTCCAGTGGCTGGTGCAGTAGTGGCTGTCAGGGGATCGTTGACACTGGAACCTCCCTCCTCACTGCTCCGCAAAACATCTTTTCGGAGCTGATGGAGTACATTGGCGCTCAGGAGAACAGCGACGGCGAGGTATGGGAGAGCAGCTGACCACCGGGAGGTTTAAAAGTGGAAGAGGAGGAAAAGCTAGCTACTAAGCAGGTTTCTGTTATGTGGAGCAACTCTGAGAAAATATGGTCTAATGGCTAAAGCAGGTGAATAGCTGTCTGGACTCTTGGGTGCTGTTCCTGGATCCACCACTCACTTTCACTTTGAGTTTGGGCAACTGATTTAATGTTGCTTTGGTTGTTTGCCCACCTGTAAGGCAGACCAAAACATCTCTGCCCCTTCAGCATGTAGTGAGGCTATCGAGTGCAATAAACCAGTTGACTTCCTTTTCCCTGGGACTGTTCTAAAAAGCTTTGAGTTGTTGGAAGCTGTCTGTCAGGAGGGAAGAGGGGTTCGGACACAGGGTGTAGGAGTCTGTGGAGGCATTACACAGGACGTAACCCTGCCCTTGCTTTCTCTTTCTATAGTACGTGGTTAGCTGTAACGACATGGAAAACATGCCTACCATCTCCTTCACCATCAGTGGAGCTAGCTTCCCTCTGAGCCCCTCGGCCTATCTGCTCCAGGTATGGATTTTCATAGCAGTGCTCTGTCCTCCTTATTCTCTGCTCACATTATTGCCCTGGGTGGGCTCTTGGAGAGCTGTATGTTTCATGGGGGTAGGATGGGCACATTTGTCCTGGTGTGACCTGTGTAAAGAGTTTCTGAACCAAAGGGCTTTATCTCAGCTTTCTGTCTTCTTCTTAACAGAGCGACGGCAGCGAGTGCGTTGTTGGCATCTCACCCACTTACTTTCCATCCCAGAATGGGCAGCCCCGGTGGATCCTGGGCGATGTCTTCCTCCGGTCTTATTACTCTATTTATGATGTGGGCAACAATCGGGTGGGCTTTGCCCCAGCAGCGTAACTACCATGGTCTGTCTTCCTCTCGGCTCGGACCCACCTCTGGCCTCTCCTTCACCCTGCTGTGTTGTGACGCTCTAGCCCACCATTCCTCCATGCCTCTCTCCAAAGATTTTCAACATCTCTCTGTACTGAACCTGGCCAGTTTCTGAAGACTCTGTTCTGTGAAATCTGTGCTATGAAATTCTGGTCTCCCCTTTGAAGGTGGCTGCAAATAAATAGAAGGCATTTAAAAAACCATCAAGCAAACGTGGTTTGGTTTGTTCTTTTGGTCCAAAGTAAGCAAGCGCAGATTTAAATCTAAAGTAACCACAGGAATTTCATTTAAATACCCACCTCCCTTATCGTGGCCTCCTGTTGTAGGAGAGAGTGCCTCAGTAATGCTCTGTCTCCAAGCCTAAATGCTACCTGGCTCACTAGGCCTTCCCTTTCTTTGTCAGGGCTAGTGGCTCAATAATATGCATCTATTTTAATCTGTAGATCTCAAAGCATCCTTAGATGTGGAAACAGAGGCCAGGAGGGAGTGAGGTTTAAATAGAACGCTGCTCGCTTATAGAAAATGATCAACCCCCCCATTTGCTACGACAAAATAGGGAAGCATGTTTGGAGGTTGGGGCAAACGGCTGAGAATCATGAGTGCTGGTTCCCTCTTTGACCCTGCCACTGAATAAAGTTGATAGTCTTTAAAAGTGCCACAGGACTCCTTGTTTGTTTATCTGAACTCAAGTAACACACTTCACCCTCTGCAGACCTCAGTTTACCTGTCTGTAAACTGGAGACCGCAGCTGGTCAGAAAAATTTCTGATTCAATGATTTGCTCATTCAACAAAATGACCGTATTTCACAGCAGTGGCCTAGTTCCACCAAAGAGCCAATGGAACCACGAAGGTGGAACCCTGATTGTACAGCACATTTCAAAGCCCTGCAGTTTGGGACTTGTTCTCCCCTAATCTGCTACAGCAGATGAGCTGATGTCAGTGGAACATTGAAATCATGGGCAGAAACATCCGGCTAGTCATGCTGAGCTGCTTTGAGACCAGGCAAATCTGGGGGCCAGATTTTCTCTCGGGTATAATGCTCTAAGCTGCAGTTGGTAGAATGATCTTTAATTCATGGAGAATTACAATGCTGCCTCCCTGCCCTTTTGACGTTTGTGAAAACACTTTGAGTGCTAAAGGGCAGATTTTTCTCTGTTACACCAGCAAAACAGAGAATAATTCAACATTGGGCTCCTCGTCACTAGAAAATGAAGTCACCTTGGAACGTGCTCTCAGGAAATTTTTCATCTACTAGGTAAAACAAGAGTTAGGGTGCTCAGCAAGTTATGGGTTTTAGCTGCCCTCATGCTCAGTAAAACCACCAATTTCATCTTCTCAGAGAGAGCGTTCACAACGCTGTGCTGTTCCAGTCTCGCAATAGTGACGGCCCAGCCCTCTACTGAACGATCAAACAAAGAAATGGCCCCCAAATATCCCAACCTTTTAAAACTAATTTATCTGCCAGAGCAGGCTCATTCAGGGTCCGTGTGGTACAGGCTGCAGTTTTATTTTCACTTTGCTGTAGCCCCTGCAGCCATATCCTACTGTATTCCAGGATTAGGGACTCTTCTTCCCACCCACTTGTGGTTTTGCTCACTAGAAAATATGGTGTGTTCTTACCTCATGTTCACTAACATGAGGTAAATTACATGGGGTGCCGTCCGAAAGGAGATGAGGCAATGTGTAGTTTTCATGTCTGTGAGCAAGTCTCAAGGTAAAGGCTATAGGTGAGCCAAGGATTAAAACTTCAATGGCCTTGTCTTCACGAGGACTTTTACCTCCGTCTCTCTCAAGAAGTTGGGTTCTTTGAAAATTTTCAGGTTTTATCCCCAAAAGCTTTTGAATTAAAACATTTTTAAAATTTGGGTTTTGTTTTTTTTTTTGTTGACAAGCGAACAAATGTTCATGGAAATTTTTCACAGTGGAAAATAAATTGGCTGACCAATTTACTTTAGATTAAGTGAGAACAGAATTTGGCTACTGGAACATCTAGTCTCATCATTAGGTTTGCTATGGGTTGAGTTGAACCTCATTGAAGTTGGTAGGCATAACAGTTGCGTTTCATTGGATAAATGTAGAACACAATCAAACTCCTTCATGGCATAGCTAGCTGGGACACCGGCCTCCATCCAAAATAAAGCCACAGACAAAGCTGGAGCCAGATCTGTGGCCCCAAAACATATTCCGCTATGTTTATGGGTAGGTGGAATTTTTTGGTTGAAAATTTTCCATGACAAACAGTTTGTTTTAACCAAAATGTTCTGCAAATGTTTTTCAAATTCACCAAACTGTTTCAGTTGGAGGGAGGGGAAACCCCATGCAGGTTTTTTTTTTTTTTGACATTTTATAAATGAAACTCTTTGATTTCCGTCAAATTTTATTTAAGAATGTACTCTTAGTTGATTTTGGGGGAAAAAGAATCTCAAAAGCAAACCCAAAAGTTTTGGGTTGAACAAAGCGCACTCTCTCTTTCTCGCTCTCTCTTATATATTTGGGTATGTTCAGTGATCCAAAAAACAGTTATTCACAGATCTAATTATGATCTGATAAACTCAGGCTGGGGGATCAATTGGGTTTGGAGTGGTGAGTCTGTGAGGGAAGAAGAAAGAAACACCAGGAAACAAATACAGAAAAGAAAAGGACTGGCAGTGGGGGCTCTGAGGCAGAGCCAAGAAAGAGAACTTTTGGGGCTAAGTGCTGGCTAGAAAGGGGCTTGGAACCATGAGCAAAAGAACACCTTTCTGATGTTTGATTCCTGCTGTTTTCAAAGAAACGGGATTTTGTTTCTTTGTTCCGTGAACCAGATTGCATCAGAGAAATGGCCTAGATTGTGCTTGATCCTGCCATGAGTGCAGGGGACTTCCAGTTCTTTGATTCTATGAAATATCTGACTCCAACATTATTTTCTTCTCCTAACCAGAACAAGCAGCTAGACCTTAAATTACCTAGCCATTCGGGTTAAAATAAAAAGAGAGAGCTATATCAAATTTCCACTCACGGTAGCCAGTGATGATGTATTTCTTTGGTTTTGGCAAGAAAGTTTTGAAGCAAATGAATAACACTCTAGTGTTGACATTTTGATAACACCTTTTTTTGTTGTGAGTCGAGGTTTGCTGCCAATCAAATCTTAGTCATTTGTGCTTGCTGTTAAAAGCACTTATTGCTTTACAATCTCAGCACCCAACAAAAGAAACCAATGTCTTTGTGTTCCTGGGCAGGAATAAAACCTGCCAGATATAGATGCTGAATGAGCACAGTGATAGGGGATTTTGGGTGCCAGCAGATAACGGAGAAGGGGGCAGTGTGCAGCATATAAAAGCAGGGACTCTATATCAGATACTTCAGCCCAGATCTACTGCTGTTACCAACGTGTTCTGTTCAGGAGCTGGTTGGTGGAGAAATCAAGCACCATGAAATGGGTCATCCTAGCCCTGGTTTGCTTCCAGCTCTCAGAAGCGTTGGTGAAGTGAGTAAGCCAGAGTAAATACTGTAGTGAAGTACCTGCAAACAAACTAGACAGATCAACATCTCTGTATTCCCCTCAACCACTTACTCATGTTCATATCAAAGTGCTACTAATTGCAAGGTATTTGTAAATACATTTATGCTTCTGCTCCAAGGTCCTTGCTATGGGTGGTGAAACACTAAGCTGTAAGGAGGAGTCACAGCACCATGGCAGGATCCAGAGAGGAACAAGATGAGATACACTGGAAGTCTGATCCATTTCCTGAGCTCTTCTCTCTCTGTGCAGAGTCACTCTGAAGAAAGGAAAGTCTATGCGAGAGGTGATGAAGGAGAAAGGAGTTCTGGAGCATTTTCTGAAGCATCACAAAGTTGATCCTGCCAGGAAGTACCTCTTCAATAATTACAACGTTGCTTATATACCGATAGCCAACTATCTGGATGTAAGTACTAAGGCTCTCTGTCCATCTTACTGCTCTTTATCTAGTCTTGCTAGCCGCCTTTCCTTCCCTAATTCTGATTCAATCTGTGCACTGCTGTGGCAAAATCATCGTAGTGCCTCTTTCTTTCTTTCTTTCTTTCTTTCTTTCTTTCTTTCTTTCTTTCTTTGTCACATGTCAACAGAAGCAAGGAGTCTTGTGGCACTTTTTAAAGACTAACTATTTATCGCATGAGCTTATGGGGGAGAAAATCCCCCTTCGTTAGACGTTGGCAGATGGGGAATGTCACTAGAATTTTCTGATCCCTCCTTTTCAATCCTTGGAAATCTGTAATTATTTTGAAGTGGTTTGGATGAAAATAATCTAAAGGAATACAATGAACACACATTCTGCTTCCAAGTTTATTCTTGCTTGGAGAAAAAGGAGAGCCTGGGTTGTACTGCCTTTCCCCTCCTTTATCATTCTCTATTTTTTGCTTTGTATTTCCTGGAACACATTGTGAACCTTCTCCAGGGGCTGGACTTATAATTATAATACAGCACTGGGAGTTAAATACTTCCAGTTCTGTTCTGGCTCTGCTATTGATATGTTGGTTGAGTCGGGCAAGTCATGACCCTTCCCCGTACTTCAGTTTCTCCCTCTGCAAAATGGGCTCACCACTGTGGAGCTTAATTCCTTAGGCATTTGGCATCTTCAAAGGGCACATGCTGGAGAAGTCAAAATGTTCTTTGAAAATGGCTAAGAGCAATGGAATCCGTCTCCCCACACGTCTTCTCTCTTTGCAGTCCTTCTATTTTGGAGAGATCAGCATTGGAACTCCACCACAGAACTTCTTGGTCCTCTTTGACACCGGCTCCTCCAACCTGTGGGTCCCGTCTACGTATTGCCAGACTGAGGCCTGTTGTGAGTATCTCAGCTGTTAAAAATTCAGTAGATGCAGATCCTGTGTCCATCGCTCTTGGGAAGCCTAGTCAAATTTGAACAAGGCAAGGCGAAACATCAAGTTCCAAACCTGAAATGATCCTCTCAGACAGTATTTGTGAATGTCATACTCCGATATCTGCTAGTCTCCTTCTGGAACTCTTTTCTAAGCCTTGAATGTGGCATGGATTGCGCTTTCCTTGTAAAAAGGTACTAAAATATTCTAAAGTAGTAACCGAAAGCTGTCTAGCTGTGATGCTGCACTGTAGAATAGTGTAAGGGCACACTAAAGTTTAAGCAGTCATGTTTGGGAGATGACGAATGACATTAACTATTACCAAGATCTTCAGCTTTGATTTCAGTAGAGTTCACTACACTTATTTACAGCAGCTGAGGATCTGGCCCATACTTCTTAAATGTTGTGGTTATGGGTACAAGATAGGTAGATAAAGAAGAGGAGCATTTTAAAAAAAAAAGTCTGTTTGAGGTTATCTGTCTTAATGTCAGTGCTCTGCTCTGTCATACAAGAATTCCCAAACTAACTCATGGTCCTGTTCTTTCACTCCACGGTAAGTCAGCCGTTGGGAAGTGCTACCGCGTCAAGGCACTGAGTCTGTCACTGAATGCGACCGACTCAAATCACACGGCAGCCACGAAAGAGAATGACTATGACATTCCCATCTTGTTTTAATCCAGCCAATCATGCAAGGTTCAACCCCAGCCAGTCATCCACCTTTTCCAACATCGGAGTGACCTACACCCTGGACTATGGGTTTGGAGACTTGACTGTGCTTTTAGGCTATGACACTGTGACAGTGAGTGAAATTTGCACCACCCCGTTCTGTGTTGTCATTACAGCTGTGTTTCTGGAATCATCAGGCTGCATTCGGGTTAAAAACACGCGGGATTGTGCTTAGTAATGTCTTCTCTTGAATGCAGTTTGCTGAAGCTTATACCCCACATTGCAACTAGAATATGTGATACATCTTACTAATTTCACTGCATCGGGCTCAGAGACATTTATCTGGGGACACTTCAATAGCTAAATTCATCTACGGCTTAATTCCTTTGACTTCACTGTTGACATCAGCAATGAATTTGATTCTTACATTGTTAGTTAATAAACAGTGTTAATACAGGATATAGTAAGGGCTTGTGTACTTGAGAACCTTGCACCAGTTTTAACCTACAGGTGTGAGTTTAAACTGATTGTTAAATCAGAGCAAACCCCACTATGGATGTCCTTATGCTGTTTGGAGTGGCTTATTTCGATATAGTTGATGTTGATCAGGAACATAAGTGTGGATTAGTTTCAATAAATGAAGTGACATAAAGCCACCCTTTAAAACGAGAGAGGAGCTGGTACAGAAGGGTTTGCATCAGTTTACATGAATTGGTTTACAAAGTGATTTAAGTTAAACTTGTGTAACCTTCTCAGGTGGACGAGCCCTGAATTAACCAGTGGATAGGTCAGTAAAGAATAATGTTAGCTATACGGACCATTACTAGGTAAAAACTCTATGGCTATGGGTGGTGGTTCTTCTTTATTTTTTTTTTTTTAATCCAGTTTTGCTCTCTTGCTGAGATACTGTCCTCATCTGATTCCCACCCCAACCAAAATATATGCAGCGGCTTAGAGAAGCATCAGATCAACATTCAACAACCCCAGCAATGTGGTTTAGTAAACGTCTTGAGCCTCAATCACCCTTGATAATGAAATAGTTATTTGTTTTTGTTACTGTAATTTAGGGTAAAATTCTAACTTAGAGCAATTATTTTCTTCCCCTTTAGATCCAGAACATCACCATAGAACACCAGGAATTTGGTTTGAGTGAGGATGAACCTACCAGCCCCTTCTACTATACTTACTTTGATGGGATTTTGGGAATGGCTTACCCTCCCGTAGCCATACCAGGGTACAACACACTCATGCAGGAGATGCTGCAGCAAGGTCAGCTTGCTGAACCCATTTTCAGTTTCTATTTTTCCCGGTAAGATCTTGTTCTCTTATCCATCCTATGCCCTTTTCTATCTATATTTCTCTTTCTCCCAATATATTTACCCCTTAATCTGTTTTCTTACTCTCTATCCATCACCCGATCTACTCTCCATATGTATTTCACAGTCTGTGCCCCAAAAAGATCTACCTGATTCCTGTCTGGTATTTTAACCCTCTGTTTCCAGCCAACCAACATATGATTACGGAGGGGAAGTCATCTTAGGAGGCATTGACACTCAGCTGTTCTCTGGCCAGATTACCTGGGCACCTGTTACCCAGGAGGTTTACTGGAAGATTGGCATTGAGGAGTAAGTTTTGTTTGCAACCCCTGCTTATTAACATGGGCATAGACTTTCCTCCTTATTGTCTGTAGCAGTAGTTTTGAAACCATGGGTTGGGACCCATTACTAGGTCTCAGACACTCAGGTACTGGGTTGTGGCATCCCAACTGCCACCGCCAAAAGACTGGAATGCATTGCTCAAAGATGGAGTTGGTGGGTCACAGACATAAATGATTTTTTTCACCTGGGTCCTGAGAGAAAGAGTGTGAAAATCACTGACCTATAGCAAGTGCGCCCCAGCCAGGTGCAATACCAATGGTCTCCAGTGGAGGGCACTCTATTCTATAGCAAGACAACTCCAGCCAGGTGCAGTACCAATTTTCTCCACGAGAGGGCACCCTATGGCAAGTGCAAGTCAGCTGGGTGCAGTACCAGTGGTCTCCACTGGAGGACACCCTATCCTATGGCAAGCACATCCCAGCTAGGTGCAGTACCAATTGTATCCACTGGAGGGCACCCTGTGACAGTGGTTTATAAATCACAGGTCTGAACCCAATATTGGGTTGCAGATGCTCAAGTACTGGGTCGTGGCACCCCCCGCTGTTGCCACTGAAAGACTGGACTGCATTGCTCAAAGATGTAGTTGTTGGGTTGCAGACATAAATGATTTTTTTCAACTAGGTCCTGAGGAAAAAAAAATATGAAAAACAGTGCCCTATAGCAAGAACTGGGTGCAGTACCAATTGTCTCCTGGAGGGCACCATATGGCAAGCACACACCAGCTGGGTGCAATACCAATTTCCTCCCCTGGAGGGCACCCTATAGCAGTATTTTTTTAAACCAGGGATGGGGATCCAGCACTTGGTGGTCACAGACACTCAGGTACTGGGTTGTCGTGCCCCCTGCTGCTCACGCCAGAAGACTGGAATACATTGCTCAAAGATGTAGTTGTTGTTGGGTTGCAGATATAAATTATTCTTTTCAATTGGGTTGTGGGGAAAAAAAGTTTGAAAAGTTTGCAGTACCAATTGTCTCCACCGGAGGGCACCATATAGCAAGCACACTCCAGCCAGGTGCAGTACCAATTGTCTCCACCGGAGGGCACCAGATAGCAAGCACGACCCAGCCAGGCGCAGTACCAATTGTCTCCACCGGAGGGCACCAGATGGCAAGCGCGCTCCAGCCGGGTGCAGTACCAATTGTCTCCACCGGAGG
>ML685892.1:3166809-3201705 GCA_007922175.1 Pelusios castaneus
GGTGGAGACAATTGGTACTGCAAAGTTTTCAAACTTTTTTTCCTGACAACCCAGTTGAAAAAAGTCACTTATGTCTGCAACCCAACAAGTTCATTTTTGACCAATGTATTCCATTGTTTTGGTGGCAACAGCAGGTGGTGCCACACTCCATTACCAGAGGGTCTGCGACCCACTACTGGGTTCTACCCTAGGGGGCCCTCCAGTGGAGGAAATTAGTACTGTGCATGGATGGGGCGCGCTTGCCATAGGGCAGTGATGGCGAACCTTTTAGAGACCGAGTGCCCAAACTGCAACCCAAAACCCACTTATTTATCGCAAAGTGCCAATACTAAGATTTTAGTTAGAAAAAACAACTGCCATAGGTTGTTGAACCCTGGGCGTGCGTGCCACCAGAGAGGGCGCCGAGTGCCACCTCTGGCACGCGTGCCATAGGTTCGCCACCACTGCCATAGGGTGTGCTCTGGTGGAGACAACTGGTACTGCAAACGTTGCCAACTTTTTTCTTGCAGTGCAGATGAAAAACATCATTTGTCTGCAGCCCAACCACTACATGTCTGAGCATGATTCCAGGCTTTGGTGGCAGCCGCAGGTGGTGCTGTGCTCCAGAGCCAGTGCGTTCTGGCCGAGACACAGCACGGCCCCTTTGGGCACCTTTCCAGGTGTAATGAGTGAAGGCATCTGCCCTTCTCTGCTGGAAATGCTGCTGAAACACAGAGCACCCTGCCGCTGCAGGCAGTGTGGGGTTGATGGGGGGCAGCACAGGGTCTGCCCAACTGTGGGCTCCCCTCAGCTGTGGGGCTGGGGCTGGTAGCCCCGTTCACCCCCCTCAAGGACGGCCCTGCTATCTAGCATGGAGCTGTTGTTGCTTAACCAAGATGTGAACTTGGCCCAGGATAAAAATTAGGTCTGGATTTCAGACACCCTCAGAAGGACTTTGGGTCCATGATTTCAGTTCAGATGATAATAAAAACTCCTGTCGTAGGCCACAGTTCAGCAAAGCCCTTAAGCATTATCTTTAAATGTGTCTGAATAGCAAAGCAGCTACTCAAAGGAAGAGGCACGCTTACGTGCTTTGCTGAGGAGAGATGGAGCTAAGCACAGAATCAGGAGCAGTGACTGTGCTGGCTCAGTGGAATAGGGGTGCCTGAACGGCAGGTTATGGACTGTCTGGAGCTTTGAGCTCTTGGCTCTGCCTGCATCAGCGACAGTGCCTTGGCTGACTAATTCCTACAGTGATGTCTCTTGTGCCACCCTCCTTAGGTTTGCTATCGGACAGCAGGCAACCGGTTGGTGCAGCCAAGGCTGCCACGGCATTGTGGACACCGGGACGTTCCTGCTCACCATCCCACAGCAGTACATGGGGTACTTCCTGGAGGCTGTGGGTGCTCAGGAGTCCAATGGAGAGGTAGGAGCAATGGGCACCTTGCAGTACGGCTGAGGGTGTCTGTGAGGGATTTTGCAATGCCTGACATGAGGAATTCAAGAAGATGAAGGCTGGAAGGGACCTCAGGAGGCCATCTAGTCCAAAGCCCTTCTAAAAGAAAGACCAGATCGTTCTCTGCATAGAAGGGGTAGCCGTGTTGGTCTGTGTACAGCAAAAACAATGAGAGTCCTGTGGCACCTTAAAGACTAACAAATTTCTTCAGGCATAAGCTTCCGTGGGCTCCAACCCACTTTGTCAGATGCATGAATGTTTCTTCATTCTCTCTGATTCTCATGGCAAAGTGGAACAGGTTCAACAGGAGAGACTGAGTGCAATACACCCCACAACAGAGCACTCATTTGGAACAGGAGACATGTGAGTTGAAGTCCCTGGTCCAGAACTGGGATCTGAATGTGGGTTTCCTGCCCCCCAGAGTAGGTAGTGTCCTTCTCAACGCTGTACAAAAGCCGGAATACGTGAGTGAGCATTAACACGTGGTTTTCTGGCCCTGAAAAACTTCTTTTCGCTGAAACTATCAGGTCAAATTCACCAATAGTTTGGTCAATCCAGAACTGCATTTTTCAGCAAATAAACTATTCAGCAAAACCACATCTCCCAGCTCTTATCTCTGCCCTCAGTTGGGCAGAATGGTAGATACCGTATAGGGGCCATTCTCCTCTGTGGGGAGCCACTGAGCAGCCTCTGCTCTAGGTTGTTACTGTCTTAACCCCCTCTTGTTCTTTTCTTCCACAGTATGTGGCTGACTGCAGCAATGTCCAGAACATGCCGACCATCACCTTTGTCATCAATGGATCCCAGTTCCCGCTGCCCCCCTCTGTCTATGTCCTCAGCGTATGTATTACTTTAAAGGCAAAACCAGCTTTTACCTTACAGAGACAATGAATCAGGCCCGGGTGCCCAGTAGGGAGTCAGAGCTTCTGTGGAAGTGCAGGGGCCTTCCCGCACAGCATAGCTCACTGACGATGGAAGGGTGTTGGCATTCCAGCAGTGTGAACGTATCTCTTCCTGCTCCTTTCAAAACTACTATGAAGTGCCTACAGAGTCCACTGGGGATTCTAGGTGCAGCCTCCATAGCCTTCTGGCTATTGAAATAACAGCCTTAGAGATGTGTCTGTTTTTTCCTCTAACAGAACAATGGTTACTGCACTGTGGCAGTTGAGACCACCTACGTGTCTTCTCAGACTGGGCAGCCACTCTGGATCCTGGGTAACATCTTCCTTAGGGAGTATTATTCTGTCTTTGATCTGGCTAACAACAGAGTGGGCTTTGCCCCATCCGCCTAGCCAAACCAGACCTGGATGAAGACATTCTCTTTCCTATCTAAATCTTCTCTCCTGGCTGCTTTGATGGAATCAGACTCAGTTCACATTGACAGATTGTCTCATTCTGAATGTGCCTGGCATAGAGCCTGGGCATGCCTTTGGCTTGTGTAAGAGTGCTCTCCAAATGTATCTCTGCAAATAAACTGCAATCAGTCAAATTGGGTTTTGCTGCCTTTGAAGTTTGTTGCGTGAAGATTGAGCTCAGTTGTTTCTTTGTGGTCTCATGATCTTATTATCGCACACAACTTGCTACTTGGGTAAAGAGGAGGAAATTAACCTCTCTGTTACCCAACTCTGCCCAAATTGCAAAAGAACAAAGCGCTTAGCAGCTCCCATGGACAGAGGTGGCCTTAGGCTAACTGGGGCCCTAGGCAAAGGTCCATTGAGGGGCCCCGTATAGGTTCCTGCTGAAGCCCCGGTCCCCTGTGGCCCTGGCTCCTTGCTGGGGGCCCCAGAACCCCTCCCTCTCCTGTGGCCCCGGCTCTGGCCCTTCCCCACAGCCCCCTCTCAAACTCTCTGTGCCTGTCCTGGCTCAGAGCACTCCTGCTACCAAGTGAGGCAGATGCAGCTTTGGAAATAGGCGAAGCAAGTGACCGCCCCTGTTGTCCCTGAGTTGGGGATGGGGCCCCTTCCTGCTCAGGGCCCTAAGTAGGCACCTGCTTCACTTATCCCAAAAGCCGCCTCTGCCCATGGAGAACAATTGATAAATCCCCCCTTTTGTTCCAATTAGAAACCAAGTTTCAAAATATCAAGATTTTCAGCAGCACAGAATTCCCTGTCTTTGTACAGCTGTAATGGAGACATTGATTCTTGACTAGCTGACAAGGGGGATGCGAGAAGCTTCCTACACTGATGTTTGTAGCGTGCTTTGAGATTCTCAGGTGGGTTGGGGGTAGCAGGACAAAATGTGATTGCTGGGAAGGGGATAGAGGTCTGCTGTGCTCCTTGTGTGCTTCAGATTTACATGCCGTTATGATTCTCCCATGTGGCCGTGCTGTTCTCAGTCAAGACTATACTAACAAGTGGATTTGTACATGAGTCCCTAATATCCTTGACCGTTCCATCTGGCCTCAGTCTATCAGTCTCACTTAAATAGCTCTAGCTTTGCTGTAGGCTGGTTGCTATGTCACATGTGGCCAGTGCAGACCCTGGTACAGAAACACAAGCTCAGCTTTAAAGAGGCAATGGACTAGAGCAGGGGTAGGCAACCCCTGGCACGCGGGCCAACAGTGGCACACAAGCCCATTCGAAGCGGCACTCGGCCTCCTCTGTGGGGCCACAGAAATTGCCACTCCCGCCACCAAGACACTCCAAGTGGCTTCTTTCAGGGGCGGCTGCAGTGTGGAGGTCCCTGCCATGTCCGTGCCGCAGGCACACCATGTAACGAAGCCGCCCAGAGCTGCTCCTCTCTGTGGTGTGCAGCCACCAGAAGGAGTGACTCCAGGCCAGAGAATATTGAGGACAACTTCCTAGTACAAATGCTGGAGGAACCAACTAGGGGCCTTGCACCTCTAGACCTATTGCTCACAAACAGAGAAGAATTGATCGGGGAAGTAGAAGTAAATGGCAACCTGGGCAGCAGCGACCATGAGATGGTAGAGTTCAGGATCCTGATCAATGGGAGGAAGGAAAGAAGCAGAACACACACCCTGGACTTCAGAAAAGCAGATTTTGGCTCCCTTAGGGAGCTGATGGGCAGGGTCCCATGGGAAGCTGATCTGAAGGGGAAAGGTGTCCAAGACAGCTGGCTGTATTTTAAAGAAACCCTGTTAAAGGCACAGGAAGATAACATTCCGATGTGCAGAAAGAACAGCAAATGTGGACGGCGACCAGCATGGCTTAGCAGGGAACTCTGCGGGGAACTGAAACATAAAAGGGAAGCTTACAAGAAGTGGAAGCTTGGACAGATGGCAAGGAAGGCATATAAAGATATTGCTCGGGACTGCAGGGATAAAATCAGAAAGGCCAAAGGACAATTGGAGTTGCAGCTAGCAAGGGATGTGAAGGATAACAGAAAGGGATTCTATAAGCATGTCAGCAACAAGAAAAGGATCAGGGGTGGTGTAGGTCCCTTACTGAATGGAGCAGGCATCCTTGTGGTGGATGATGCAGAAAAGGCTGAAGTACTCAATGCTTTTTTTACTTCAGTCTTCACAGGGAGGGCCAGTTCCCAGGCGACTACACGGGGTAACGTGGAATGGAGAGAAGAGCGGCCCTCGGTGATGGAAAGTCAGGTTAGGGACTACTTAAAAAAATTGGATGTGCGAAAGTCCATGGGGCCGGATGAACTGCATCCTAGGGTACTGAAGAGATTGCAAAGCCGCTGGCCATTATCTTTGAGAACTCGTGGCGAACGGGGGAGGTCCTGGAGGACTGGAAAAAGGCAAATATAGTACCTGTCTTCAAGAAAGGGAAAAAGGAGAATCGGGGGAACTACAGACCGGTCAGTTTCACCTCAATCCCTGGAAAAATCATGGAGCAGGTCCTCAAAGAATCCATCCTGAAATACTTGGAGGAAAATAGAGTGATCAGGAACAGTCAACATGGATTCACCAAGGGCAAATCGTGCCTGACCAACCTGATTTCCTTCTATGATGAGATGACTGGATTTGTGGATGTGGGAAGAGCCGTCGACGTGGTATACCTCGACTTTAGCAAGGCTTTTGATACGGTTTCCCACAGCATTCACGTCGGCAAGATAAGGAAGTATGGGTTGGACGAGTGGACCGTAAAGTGGATAGAAAACTGGCTAGATCAAAGGGCTCAGTGGGTAGGAATCAATGGCTCGATGTCTAGTTGGCAACTGGTAATGAGTGGAGTGCCCCAGGGGTCGGTCCTGGGGTCGGTTCTTTCTGTTCAACATCTTCATTAATGATCTCGATGATGGGATAGACTGGGTGCTTAGTAAGTTTGCAGATGACACCAAGTTGGGGGGAATGGTAGATACTCTGGAGGGCAGGGACAGGATCCAAGGAGACTTGGACAAATTGGAACACTGGGCTGAAAGAAACCTCATGAGGTTCAACAAAGACAAGTGCAAAGTCCTGCACTTAAGACGAAAAAATCCCATGCACTGCTACAGGCTGGGGACTGATTGGCTAAGTAGCAGCGCTGTAGAAAAGGACCTGGGGGTTATAGTGGACGGGAAGATGAATATGAGCCAGCGGTGTGCCCTTGTTGCCAAAAAGGCCAATGGCATATTAGGCTCCATCAGTAGGAGTATTGCCAGCAGATCGAGGGATGTGATAATTCCCCTCTATTTGACACTGGTCGGGCTGCATCTGGAATACTGTGTCCAGTTTTGGGCTCCCCACTACAGAAAGGATGTGGACAAATTAGAAAGAGTCCAGCGGAGGGCAACAAAATGATTAGGGGGCTGGGGCACATGATTTATGAGGATAGACTGAAGGAACTGGGCTTATTTAGTCTACAGAAGAGAAGACTGAGGGGAGATTTGATAGCAACCATCAACTACTTGAAGGGGTGCTCCAAAGAGGAGGGAGCTAGGCTGTTCTCAATGGTAACAGAGGACAGAACAAGGAGCAATGGTATCAAATTACAGCTGGGGAGGTCAAGGTTGGATATTAGGAAAAACTTTCTCACTAGGAGGGTGGTGAAGCATTGGAATGGGCTACCTAGGGAGGTGGTAGAATCTCCATCTTTGGAGATTTTTAAGGCTCGGTTAGACAAAACTGGGTGGGGTGATTTAGTGGGAGTGGTCCTGCTTTTTAGCAGGGGGTTGGACTTAGATGACCTCGTGAGATCCCTTGCATCCCTATTATTCTATGATTCCATGAAAGCACCTTTTTCCTAAAGAAGATGAGGCCTTCCAGAGGTAAGTGGGTCTGAGTTACTTCAGACAAAAGCTCGTTGAAAAGTTACTCATAACTTTTAAAAAAAACAAACAAAAAAACCCCCCACCAAATGGCTTTTTTACAAAAAATTGAAGCTTCTAATACTTTTTTTTTTTCATTTTTAACCAAAGAAAGAAAGAAAAGAAGATACTTTAAACTGTTTTTTGTTTGTTTTTTGTTTTTCAATGGTAAATCAAGACATTTTCATGCAAATTAATTTTTTCCCTTTCACTAAATTCTCTTTTTGCAGGAAGAAATAGTAGATCTCTTGACCAGCTCTAGTACAGCTTCACACCAAGGTTAGTGAGAGCAAAGCTTGGCCCATGACACTTCATGAATTTCCATTCATTCTAAAGAACATTTTCCTTTGCTTTTGAAAAGAAAAATCTGTTTTTTGAAGCAAACAGATAACATTCTTGTATGTTGATTCTTTTGATAAGACATTCCTTTGTCAGAAGCAGAAGTTGCCCTCTTATTGGATCTTAATCCTTTGCTCTTGCTATCAGAGGTATTAATGGCTTTATAATATCAGCACCTGACAAAAGAAATGATTTTTTAAATACACATTGGGTTAGGGCGGTCATATGGGAAATTGGGTGCCAGCAGCTAATGGAACAGGGGGCAGTATCGTGGGTAGAGTGCACAGGGTATAAAAGAAGGGACTCCAAATCACAGACTTCATCTCTATTCTGCAGTGGTAACTGACAGGTGTATGGTGGCTGGTTGGCGGAGAAATCAAGCACCATGAAGTGGCTCATCTTGGCTTTGGTTTGCCTCCATCTCTCAGAGGGGCTGATCAGGTGAGTATCCATGTGTCGAATGCATAGAAATACACCGATAGGTAATAGACAGACAACTCAGCCTTCCTGTGTTCAGTTAATCCATGCCCTTAGCCTTCCTCAGACATTCTGCCATATAGGCAAATATTTTTATATCTCTGCAGAGGCTTCTTCACCTTAGCTGGTAAAGCACTGACCAATAAGAGGTCCCTAAGATGAGGGAGCAGGTGACAGAGGGACGTACACTTTCCTTGCTGAGTTCTCTTCTTTGGTCTGTGCAGGGTCGTGATAAAGAAAGGCAAGTCTGTTCGACAGGTGATGAAGGAGAAGGGAGTGCTGGAGGATTTCCTGAGGAATCACAAAGTTGATCCAGCCAGAAAGTACCACTTCAATAATTACAATGTCGCTTATGAATCAATAGCCAACTACCTGGATGTGAGTACTAAAGCACACTTTCTCTCGCCCGTTGCTGTTCTACAGCTCTAACTAGCTATTCCTTCCACCTTTCCTTATTACTAATAAATCTATGTACTTGTATGACCTCGTTAGAGTAGTCCCTGTTTCTTCCTCTTTATGGTGACAATCCAGTAGAAGGTTTAGATCCTTCTTTTCAGACCTTGGTAAGTATTTTGAAATGGTTTGTCTATTCAGCTTTCAGCTTTGGGTTCATTTGGAAAATGTAAAAGACTAAAATAAACCGGTTCAGTTTTATTTCTATTTGTAGAAAAAGCAGCATTTGGGTTCTGCTGTTGATTTCTGCTTTGTTACTCTCAAGTATCTGCTGCATATTCTCTGCGACAGAACCTCATCTCCAGAGAACAGAGTTCGGAGCACAGGAGTGGGAGTCAAGAAATCTGGGTTCTCTTCTTGCCTGTGCTGTTGAATTGCTAGGTGAACTTGGGGAAGTCATTTTCCCCAACATGACTCTTTTGTCCAGTATGCAACATAGAAATAATGGCACATATCTTATCTCACCCCTTGTGACGCTTAGTTCATTAAGGGCTCTAAAAACCATTAGGCTCCTCAGTTGGAAGTGGTTGGAGAAGGGCAAAATGCAATTTAAAAATGATTAAGAGCACCAAGGAATCCACCTGTCCATTTGTCTCCTCTCTTCTGCAGTCCTTCTACTTTGGAGAGATCAGCATTGGAACTCCGCCCCAGAACTTCTTGGTCCTCTTTGACACCGGCTCCTCCAACCTGTGGGTCCCATCTACCTACTGCCAGAGCCAAGCCTGTGGTGAGTTATGGCTCCGTTTCTTAGCACTCAGTAGACGGATGTCCTGGGTGCATTGTTCCTGAGAAGCACAGTCAAATTCCAACCAGGCAAGAGGGAACTGATCCTCTGACAGAATTTGGGAGTGTCATACCCCTATATTGGCTACTCTCCTTCTAGAGTGCTTCACTAAGCCATAGCTAGAGTATGGAAAACTCTTTCCTTACCAAAGGGAACTACATCATTTGAAAGGAGTTGTCATCAGTGATACAGCGTTGTATTCTCAAGCTCCAGGAATCATTCAGGGAGACAAGAAATGCTTTGAATGGCACAGCTATCGGCCAGGTCTTCAGCTGATGTAAATTGACATGACTGTATTGACTTCAAACGAGTGACACTGATTTACGACAGTAGAAGATCTTGCTCAAATCTCTTAGCTATGGTGGTGCCAGATAGTGTCAGGGAGTGGGACGTGGGTATTCATACCCAATGGTGAGAGCTGGGGTCAGGCCTAGAGGTTAGGGGAGGAGGGGGTAATCAGGGATGTGAGCTCAGAGTCTGACCAGGAGTCAGAGGCCACGTGTCAGAGTCAAAATCAGTAATCCAGAACTGTAGGTTAGGACTGGGTTGCCTGGAGCAAGGCAAGAGGGAACAGAGCCATAGGAGAAGGCTTTGAGCAGTGTAGCCATAATCTGACGACTCTTTGCGGCAATCAGACAGGCTACCACAGGCCAGGTGCGCTTATTAGGTTGCCGGTAGAACGGTTCTGCTAATGGCTCTGGTTGCTGACAGATAGATACATACAAATGAGTTGATCTGGTTTGTGTTAGTGCTTGTCTCTTCTGTCCAAAAACTCCTGGGCTAACTCTTGGATCTAGTCTTTTCTGGGAAGCCAGCTGTTGGGAAGTGCTGGATCCTCAGTTGTCGGGTGGATGGAAGTTGATTTGAATCTGAGAGAGTGACTGTGATGTTGTGATTTTGTGTTTAATCCAGCCAATCATGCCAGATTCAACCCCAACCAGTCCTCCACCTTTTCCAACAATGGACAGACTTACACCCTGAGCTACGGGAGTGGCAGTCTGACTGTGCTGCTGGGTTATGACACAGTGAGAGTAAGTGAAATCAGCATCATGCGACTTCGGTCACACATTCCAAGGGCAGATGGCTCCATTGTGGTCATCTAGTCTGATCTCCTGTATAACACGGCCCAGAGAACTGCCCCAAAATATTTCCTAGACCAGCTGTTAGAAAAAAATCCCATCTTGATTTAATAATTGCCAGTGATGGAGAATCCACCATGATCCTTGGTAAATTGTTTCAGTGGTTAACTACCCTCCTAGTTAAAAATGTATACTTTATTTCCAGTCTGTATTTGTCTAACTTCAGTTTCCAGCCATTGGATCATGTTACACTCTCCTCTATTAAACGGAAGAGTCCATTATTAAATATTTGTTTCCCATGTAGATACCACTTCACCCATTGGCTTTCTCTTTGTTAAGCTAAACAGATGGAACTCTGGGTCCCTTACTATCAGGCATGCTTTTTAATCTATTAGAGCTGTGTCTTTGGAGTTATCAGACTGTGTTAGAGTTAAAAGCATGAGGGGTCTCTGATAAAACCTTTGCCTAGAATGCAGCTTGTACCTCACGCAGAATATGTGAAACTTTGCTCTAGTTTTACTGCTTGGGCACATTTATATGAGGACACTTTACAAGCTAAATAAATCCAAAGCTGAGTTCCATTGTTTTCAGTGTCACGACACCAGGGATGAATTTGGGCCTGTACATTTGATTTTTATGTTGCTGATTAGACCCTATTAATCCAGAACATAATAAAGACTTGTGTACAGGAGAAAGCTGCACCAGTTTGTATTTAAGATTTCAATTTTAACCAATTTACATTGGTGCAAAGTCCAATATCGGCAGGCTGATATTGGTTGACGAGTGGTTTGTTTGGATTTAGCTGAATTGATCAGAAACATAAGAAGGGCACAATCATTTGATCTTGTTACCATAATTTTGTGTAAAATTCTGGGTTAGAGCAATTATTTCCTTCCCCACTAGGTCCAGGACATTGTCATCAACAGCCAGGAATTTGGTCTGAGTGAAAATGAACCCACCAGCCCCTTTTACTATGCTCATTTTGATGGCATTTTGGGGATGGCTTATCCTGCTATGGCCGTAGGGGGATCCTTTACAGCTATGCAGGAAATGCTGAAGCAGGGTCAGCTCACTGATCCCATCTTTAGTTTCTATTTCTCCCGGTAAGATACCTTTCTCTCACTCACTCTATTTTTCCATTTCCCTCTCTCATTGTATCTGTCTATATGTATGTCATATATCAATCCACGCACCCTCTGTTCAGCTGACTCCCTGTCCATCTACTTATATATCTGCCTCTCCCACCCATTTGCTGTTATTTCCTGTCTCTTCTCCCATTGTCCAGTCTGTCTGTCTACTACCATATGTACCCCTCCGTTTATTTTCTCTCTCTCTAACCATTGACTCCCACACACATCCCCACTCCACCATCCACATATATATTACAGCTCCTGTCCCATAGGAGGGTAGTTGTTGAGTAACATATGTCTCACATTTGTAACCATGTGTGTTTCCAGCCAACCAACATATAATTATGGAGGAGAAATCATCTTTGGAGGTGTTGACACTCAGCTGTTCTCTGGCCAGATTACGTGGGCACCTGTTACCCAAGAGGTTTATTGGCAGATTGGTATTCAGGAGTAAGTTTTGTTTGTAAACCCCCTTTATTAACATGGACTTGAGTCTTTCCTCCTTACGGTCTGTAGGAAGCCTTTCTGGCCGTCATTAGTGGAGTGTTGGCCCTTGTCAGCTCAAGCGCTCAGTGGAGGAAGATGAATGAGGAGGGGAAAAATCTCTGTGGAGCCCTCAAAATGAAGCTAGAAGGGTTACAGCTACCTGAGATCTGAACTTTTGATCCAGGCTTTTGGTTAGAGTGATAATGGAAGCCCCTAACCCAAGCCTCTATTCTGCAGACTAATCGGACCTTTAAACACGCTGAAATCCCACTGACGTTCCTGTGGCTTAAGCATGTACTTAAAGTTGGATGTATGATTAAGTGCTTCGACCAACAGAGATGGGATTAAGGTTGTACTAAAAGCTAAACTCATGATTCTGTGCTTTGCTGAATTAGGGCCCATGGCAATGACTGGCTCTATAGAAAAAGACCCTTGGACTGCAGGTTATAGCGTGTCCAGGACCATGTCTCATCCTGCATCAGAACCTATGGCAGGATTTTTGCTGACAAGTTGCTATAGTGACATCTCTTGTGCTTCCCTTTTTAGGTTCGCTATTGGACAGCAGGCGACCGGTTGGTGCAGCCAAGGCTGTCAGGCTATTGTGGACACCGGGACGTACCTGCTCACCATCCCACAGCAGTACATGGGGTACTTCCTGCAGGCTGTGGGTGCTCAGGAGTCCAACGGAGAGGTAGGAGCAATGGGTGCCTTGCTGCACTGTGGAAGGCGTCTGCGAGGGATTTTGCAATGCCTGACGAGAGGAATCCAAGGCATAAGAAGATGAAAATGATGGACTTTTGTGCACTCAGTCAAGGCTTCCTCGAGCACCTCAGGGGCCGGAGGCTTAAAGCTGGTGATAACACCATCTATATCTAGGGAGCAGAGCCTCTCCTGAGTTTTGGGGACAGCTTCTGCTGTCTGTTACCCCAGTGTAAATGGAAAGTAAGGTATTGAGATGTGTGCGCCAGACAACCAACTGGTTTCAATCAGGGCTGCTCTGGAGTTACGCTGGTTTACACCCATTGCCCAGTGTAAAATCGCATGAGATCTCAGGCAGGCCTGGGCAATGTAACACCGCTCACATGCTGGGCAGGGGAGCACGTGTGAAGCTGGTGAAGTTGTTTCTCTATCTGTTGGATGGAAGGGCTGACCCCTGGCCGTGCCACTCCCCTCTGTTGGAGGCACAGTCCGGGCGCACTGTGTTCTCAGCCGCCACACTCTGATTCCTTGTTTCTTTTGTTTCCACAGTACGTGGTAAGCTGCAACAATGTCCAGAGCATGCCAACCATCACCTTCGTCATTAGTGGATCCCAGTTCCCACTGCCCCCCTCTGCCTACGTCTCCAACGTACGTATTATTTTAACAGCACACAGCCCTTTTGTTTTACCAAGACACTGACTGGTGCATGGGAGCCCAGCAGGGAGTCAGAGTTTCTGGGCAAAGGCAGAGACCTGTCCCCTATGTGGCGGCTTTGTTTGCCCGTCCTAACAGCACTCTCAGTGATGGGGGATTTGTGCTCCAACACTGAGTTCATGGAGGCCTGCTCCCATCAGCCACCACGAAGTGGCCACTAATAATGCTGCGGCTTCCGTGGGTAGCCTTCATAGCTGCCTGTCTAGTCAAACAATAGCCCTGATGCAGCCTCTTTCTTTTTCCCTCTTAAAGAATAATGGCTACTGCACGGTTGGGATTGAGCCCACGTACCTGCCTTCCCAGAACGGGCAGCCGCTCTGGATCCTGGGAGACGTCTTCCTCAAGGAATATTATTCTGTCTATGACATGTCCAATAACAGAGTAGGCTTTGCCCCATCAGCCTAAACAAGTAGTTCATCCACTTGAACCGAAGGAAGCCATTTCCCTTCTGCTTTTCTCCTGGACGTGGATAAAATCCAACTAAATGGTGCCCTCCTTAATGTATCTCCCATAGCTTTTTTTGGCTGGCTTGCAATAATTGGTGCTCTCCAATGTACCATTACAAATAAATGGCAGCGAATCTAATTGCTTCATGTCATCTTTGAAGGTTGCTGAGAGCAGATTGAGTCTCACTCTGTCATTCTTGCACCCTTATGATGATGCACAAACTCCTCATTGGGTGTCAAGCAGAAAGTTAGCTTCTCTGGGCCTGTCCACCCTGCAGTAAAATCCCTGCAGCACCATCTCAGGGCCCGGCTCTGCTGACTCGTCCCCAGGTTGCAGGGTCACAGATTGCAGTGCGAAGGTTGGGAGTTGGGCTGAAGCGCGGGCTCTGAGGCACTCAGCTCGAGCCCAGGCCTGAATGTCCGTGCTGCAATTTTAATCCTGCAGCCTGAGCTGGGTTAGTCACAGCCATACCATGGGGTTTTTATTGTTGAGTAAATGTGCCCTTTGTTACCCACTCCTGGCCTGACTTTTGAAATTGCTAGGCGCTTCAGATATGTCTACACTGCATCGTCAGCCTGGGCTTGACTTGAGCCCAAACCCCTTTCTGTCTACACCCAAATCTCTCAGATGGGGGCTTGGACATCGGGTCCTATCACAAATCAACCTCTGAGGGCCTGGATAACAATGGAGTAATGCCCTTATGTACTTGAGAGGAGGGCCAACTATGGGCGCACGAGTCCCATCAATGGTCCTGGCCCAGTTAGGAGATCCCAATGTCTCAGAGCCAGCTGTTACTTCACGAGTATCTTCTACACCCTCCCTGCTGGAGTAAACCACACACCTGCCTGCCTCAGAAACCTCCTCCCCTGCTTTACCTACAGTCAACTTTCCGTCACCAAACTGGCTGGCAATAGACCTGTAGCGGTCTGGCGGGACCAGCTTTTAGACGGTGTTAGCACCCCACTTCTGGCCCGGTGAGGCTGCCCCTGGCCACCGGTGTCTCACGGAAGCTTTGCCCATTCCCTCCCACAGGAGCGGGAGTGCACAGACCAAAATGACAGCTTGGCAGGCTGTGTTGGCAAAGTCATTCAAACTTCCTGGACTGTGCTGGATGGGCAGCTAAGATACCCCACTGTACATTGTGATCAAAGGGCGACAGCTGCCACATTTCAGTAGGGTGCTACCGAGTCTGGGGAATGGCTGACTTGGCTCAGGGCTGCAGTGAGAAAGTCAGAGCCCCCGGTTTGCACCCAGGTTAGCAATCAGGGTTGATCAGTGTTCTCCAATTTTTTACCTTCTTGCATCCCTCCAGTTGGGGCAGGAACTGGGCCCATGGGAGGGGGGGGGCGCACAAGGCTGAGGGGATGGGACTGGGGGCCACAGCTGGCTGCAGTAGCTGGGGGGCCCTGGAGGACGGCCACCAGGCCCTGGGACTGAGGCTGGCAGCCTTCTCTATTTGAAGGCTTTGGGAATTTCACCACAGTTGGACTTCAGTGTCCAACTGAGGATTCGGAGGTGCAGCACGAATGGGTAGAATCAGATACACTGAGGAGCTGCGGATTCAGGACAGAGGAAGCTGGTGGCGGGAAGCTGGCTACTGGAACTCCGTCATTTCCCAGTGGACAGACAAAAAAAACTGCATCCATCCACTATTGCTGTATTAGCTAATTGGCCTTTGGAGACCAGGACAGAAAGTGAGAGATTAGGGCCTACATCATGCAACATGATTCAGTCTGTGTCCAAAGTGTGGTATTGTATAGTGCGTTACTACAGAGATGAGTGCCATATAAGAACCTATAGAGAGAACAGAAATTCCTAGGAGTTGCAATGCGGCCCTTCCAGAATTACATGCCATTCGATATGCACGGGGTCCCTTAAAATCATGGTGGTTTGATTCCAAGGCTTTTTTTTTAAGGTTACAGATTTGCCCTGAAGATCTTGCTGCTGTTACTCAACATTTATATTATTGTAGTCCTTAGGGGCCTGAACTGAAACTGACGCCTTATTGTGCAAGGTGCTGTTCAAACATCAGGTATAACACTACAAGTAAACCCCTCTGAAGCAAAGAGAGACCATGCCAATGGTTTGGCATTTTAAGAGTTACTTCCTCTGTTGTAAGCAGAAGTTTGCATCTTATTTGAATTTAATCATTTGACTGCATTATCTTAGGAACATGAGTGGCTTAATTTGGTTAAGCTAAATTGAAATAAAGCTAACTGTAAATCAGGAAAAAAAACATTTACATAAGGGTTTTCAGTGGTTTAATGAAATTGATTTTAAAAGCTTTTAAAGTGCAACTTGTTCGTGTAGACAAGCTCTGAATTTACCAGTGTGTGGATCAGGAGAAATAATGTTCCATGGCATGCACTCTTTCTCTCTCTCGCTGTTTCCAATCTATATAATGGCCTTGAATTTGCTTCTCTGAGACAGCCTGGTCTCTGCTAACTCTCACCCCAGATAAAGTACATGCAGCTGTTAACAGAAGCATCAGATCAGCATCTAACCTTTGGGTTTTATCTGAATTTTCTGAGCATCACTTACCCTTAATAATGAACAGAGAGTCATGTGGCACTTTTAAAGACTAGCAGATTTATTTATCACATTTCGTGGGAGAAAATCCCACTTCGTCAGACACTTTGAAGATGACACACTCACTTGATCAAGTTACCATAATTTTGTGCAAAATTCTACGCTGGAGCAATTATTTTCTTCCCCCTCTGGATCCAGAACATTATAATCAAACACCAGGGATTTGAGCTGAGTGAGGATGAACCTACCAGCCCTTTCTACTCCTCTTATTTTGGTGGGATTTGGGGAATGGTGTACTCTGGTCTAGGAAGAGCAGGGTATAATACAGTTATGCGGGAGAAGGCACAAAGCTGGATCAGCTTACTGAACTCATCTTCAGTTTCCATTTCTCCCGGTAAGAGCTCTCGCTCTCGATCACTAAATGTCTGTCTGTCTCTCCTCTGTGTCTATCCATCCACCACCCACACACATCCATCAACTAACTGTCCATCCTTTTGTATTTTACGCTTCCTGCCTCATAGGGGGAAAGCTGCTGTGTATTTGAGCCCTGTCTGAGAGCTGTAATCATGGGTGTTTCCTGCCAGGTAATGTACAATTATGGAGGAACGTCATCTGTGGAGGCTTTGACCCTCAGCTGTTCTCTGGCCAGATTATGTGGACATCTACCTTGGAGGAACACAGGCAGTTCAGCATTGAGGTGTAAGTCTTGTTTGCAAACCTTGTTTTCAAGGTGACATGAACTTGTCCTCCTTGTCTGCAGGGAGCCTCTCCAGATATAATCAGCTACCCTGTGTCAACTCATTCTCTCTGCGCAGGAGGCAGAGGAAATCTCTGTGCCATCCTCAATATAAAATGGAGAGATTACTGCTTAAAGAGAGAGCTGAGCTTGGCCTAGGTGAGTTTAGCATCTTTTGGAGTTCAGGCATTCTCAAAAGGCACCAGGTTTTGAGTCAAGTAATAACAAACGCTTCTGTCCTAGGCCCCAGTTCTACAAAGTTGTTGAGCAGTTACTGAAGTTAAACACATGAAATCCTCAAGTTAAGTGCCTGCTCGGCTGAGGAGAGATGGAGTTAAGCATGCACTGAAAGTTAAGCGTGTGCCGCTGTCCATTGCTGAATTGGGACCAGTGACAGTGCGTGGCTCGATGGAAGAAGGCTGCCTGAATGGCAGGATATGGAGTATCAGAAACTTTGTGCTTTTGACAGGGCCCGCCTCAGCGACGTTCATTTGGCTGACAGATTTGTACAGTGACATCTTTGTGCTGTCAGAGAGAAGGCCCCTGGCTGGGGCCACCAAGTTTGCCAAGCTATTGTGGAAACTGGGATTTTTCTGCTCATTGTCCCACAGTCGTAAATGAGGTTCTTCCTGCAGGTGCTCAGCAAAACAATGCTGTAGGTGCTCTGCATGCTGGGGATGTCCTGCGAGGGCTTTTGCAATGCGTGGTACAAGCAGTCCACGGCCGTGAGATGAAGACAAAGCTGGTGCGTTCAGACGAGGATTCCTAGGGGAGCTCAGGAGGTGGATGCTGAAAGCTTGGGTCCACATTTACAACATCTGCACAGACGTACCTCACACTTAAATTTGGAGAGAGAGATCCCCCTTTGTGTCGCTGTAAATCAAAAAGGCCTCTACTGAGGTCGGTGGGCCCCACTGCTGGCTGGCGGAGCCCGGCGGAGCTCTGCTGAAGTCAGAGGAGTTGGGGTGACTGACACCAGGTGACCGGGTATAAAGTCAGCAAGATCTGAAGCAGCCCCCGGGAATATAATACTGCTGCGCTTCACGTGCAAGGCAGGGGACGATATGTGAGGCTGCCTATGTGATGGCAGAGTGCTGCAGGGTGGTTTCTCTCCTCTGGCAGTGCTGTTCCTCTCTGTTGCGAAGCACTGTACGGGCGCCCTCTGCTCTCATTTGTTACAGACTTAATCCCTCCATTTCTTTGTTTCCACAGGAGGTGGTTGACTGCAGCAATGTCCAGACCATGCTGACCAACACCTTCATCGATCCCAGTTCCTTCCACCCATCTCTCTCCATGTCTCTAATTTATGTATTATCTTCATGACAATCAGCTTTTATCTTCCCAAGACAGTGAACCGACATGGGTGCCAAGCAGAGTTGTATTCAAATTCTGAGACCTTCCCTCCCGACTGCAGCTGTGTTAGAAAACACGCTAAATGAGGAGGTGTTAGCCTTCCTCCCCCAGTGTGATCTTCTGGGTACCTGATTCTGCTCCCATCAAAGCTTCTTAAAGCTCCCAATGCCTGTATCAGCGCTTCAGGGTTTAGCCTAGATAGCACTCTGGGTATTCAAAAAACAGCACTGAAGCAGCCTCTGTCTGTTTTCTGCCTTACAGAAACATGGCTGAGGTTGAGACTTCTTGCCTTCTCAGAACGGATGACCTCTTTGGATCCCGGGTGATGGCCTCCTCAAGGAATATTATTCTATGACAGGACCATTATTAGAGTGACCTTTGCCTAGACGAACCCAGCATCACTTGGACTCTGGCCCAAGCCATTTCCTCTACTGTCTAAATCATCTTCTCTGCTGCATGCTGATGGAATCATACTAATTTATAGGAACAGATTGTATCTTATGTACTGTGCAAACCTGCCTTCTGCTTGCGTATATTAATCAGTGCTTTCTCTCTCTCACTGGAAGTAAAATGCAATGAGTGAAACTGTCTCTTGTCTTCCTTGGAGTTTGCTGAGTGCAAATTTAGCAGAGCTGGTTATTTGTGGGTCTCACAGCCTTTTTATCACACACAAACTAGTGAGTGGGCATAAAGCAGTAAGTTACACCCTCTTTTATATATTTCTGGCTAGACTTTCAAAACAGCGGAGACCTCAGCAGTGCCTAGTGAAAACAATGGAAAATTCCCACTATGTTCTTGTTGGGAATAATGGTTACTACTCTTTGCTAAGCACTTATAAAACCCTTGCCATGCCACTTAAATGGGAACTGAGCTTTGTGAAAAATATTGTCCTTCCTAGTTGTGACCCATGCAGGCTTACAGTAGCCACCTGAACATGTCAAGCTCAGGGCAGGCTGCAAAGGGAGAGTGGGTTCTCCCAGGTCAGCTGGGCGACGCTGAAGTCAGATTTCCCAACCAGCCACAAACAACGCTCCTGATTTCCCGCACTGGTCATCAAGAAGGCAAAACAAAATATAGACAGACCCCTTTACTGCATTTCAGTCTCTGGCTTCCCATCAGCCTCTATGCCAGTAAAGAGATAAGTTACTTAAAACTCCATGCTCTTTACCAAAAAGGTTCTCCTGACCCCAAAGGATCAGCCACATTACCAGATCTTACCCAAAATACCATGCTGCCAGCCAATCCTTTAGTACCTAAAATGAAAGGCTGCTTATAAAAGGAAGGAAACATGGTGAAAGATGTTGTATGGTTAAAGCAATCAGGCACATACAAATGATTTGAAAGTCCATATATATCAGGTTTTCAGTAGAATTGTGGAGTTTTCAGGTTTGTAAAGTCCCTCTCATGTACATCCAGTACCTGGATGGATCTCAGTCCTTTATTTCACAGCTTCAGCTGTCGATGAATAGGTCTAGAGGTGGGTGATGGTTGAAGACTAAAGACAGACTGAAGATAAAATAGATGTGATGCAGTAGCCTTTTATGTCCCTTGGTCTTTGCCCTGCTGCTTGTGGAAATTTACAGAAATAAGATGGAGTCCAGGGTCAAGTGAATAAGTCCTGGGGACTCATCAGATCTTTCTCTGTGCCTCTTATACTGAGTTTCCTTAACAGGCCATGAAGTAGGCTATTAGAATCATAGAATAATAGGGCTGGAAGGGACCTCACGAGGTCATCTAGTCCAATCCTTTGCTAAAAAGCAGGACCACTCCCACTAAATCACCCCAGCCAGGGTTTTGTCTAACCGGGCCTTAAAAATCTCCAATGATGGAGATTCTACCACCTCCCTAGGTAACCCATTACAATGTTTCACCACCCTCCTAGTGAGAAAATTTTTCCTAATATCCAACCTCAGCCTCCCCAGCTGCAACTTGAAACCATTGCTCCTTGTTCTGTCCTCTGTTACTACTGAGACCAGGCTAGCTCCCTCCTCTTTGGAGCACCCCTTCAAGAAGTTGAAGGTTGCTATCAAATACCCACTCAGTCTTCTCTACTGCAGACTAAATAAGCCTAGTTCCTTCAGTCTCTCATCGTACGTCATGTTGCCCCAGCCCCCTAATCATTTTCATTGCTATCCGCTGGACTCTTTCTAATTTGTCCACATCCTTTCTGTAGTGGGGAGCCCAAAACTGGACACGGTATTCCAGATGCGGCCTGACCAGTGTCAAATAGAGGGGAATTATCACATCCCTCGATCTGCTGGCAACACTCCTACTGATACAGCCTAATAGGGCATTGGACTTTTTGGCAACAAGGGCACACGGTTGGCTCATATTCATCTTCCCGTCCACCATAACCTCCAGGTCCTTTTCTACAGCGCTGCTACTTAGCCAATCAGTCCCCAGCCTGTAGCACTGCATGGGATTTTTCTGTCCTAAGTGCAGGACTTTGCACTTGTCTTTGTTGAACCTCATGAGGTTTCTTTCAGCCCAGTGTTCCAATTTGTCCAAGTCTCCCTGGATTCTGTCCCTGCCCTCCAGAGTATCTACTATTCCCCCCAGCTTAGTGTTGTCCTGTCATTGCTGCAGCCCTCCTGTGTGGAATATTGCCTAGTTGAAATACAAATACATCAAACTTATTTATAACTTCCAATACAGATATGACACATACACAAACAATATAATCATATTTAGTAAATTATAACCTTTCTAATGGCACCTGACATGGCCTATCTTGCATGTATTATTATAATTTTGCCACATTGGTGTAAAATAATATAAATGGTCCCCTAATCCAGCCAGCTCCACATTGGTCACTTTTAATTTTAAAGGCCACACTTTCCAAAACAGACTGTGAGAATGCACTAGCGGATTTCCAGGTCTACATTTCTACAATGCAGAAATATCAAGTTGGAGCTTCAGCTAGTGCAAAGCAATCTAATGTCAGTGGCGCTGTGCCAGCTTACAGGATCTGGCCTTTATATCTTTGCACCCAAACTGGATTGGGGAGTGGGAACCTTGTGGTTGAGGCACCAGAGTGGGGCTCAGGGCAATTGGGTTGTATTTCCCTGATCTGCAGCACTCAACTTATGACCAGTAGGGTGTCACTTGAGATCACATCTTAAGCCTGCTGAATACCTTGAATTCACATTGAATTCAATGAGCATTGCAGGTACTCCGCACCTTTCAGGATTTATAGAATCATGGAATAATAGGGATGGAAGGGACCTCACGAGGTCAGCTAGTCCAACCCCCTGCTAAAAGCAGAAGCACTCCCACTAAATAACCCCAGCCAGGGTATGGTCCAACTGGGCCATAAATATCTCCAAAGATGGAAATGCTACCACGTCCTTAGGTAACCGATTCCAATGCTTCACCACCGTCCTAGTGAGAAAGTTTTTCCTAATATCCAAGCTCGACCTCCCCAGCTGTAACTTGAAACCATTGCTCCTTGTTCTGTCCTCTGTTACCACCAAGAACAGCCTAGCTCCCTCGTCTTTGGAGCACCCCTTCAAGTAGTTGAAGGTTGCTACCAAATCTCCCCTCAGTCTTCTCTTCTGCAGACTAAATAAGCCTAGTTCCTTCAGTCTCTCCTCGTAAGTCATGTGTCCCAGCCCCCTAATCATTTTCGTTGCCCTCCGCTGGACTCTTTCTAATTTGCTCACATCCTTTCTGTAGCGGGGAGCCCAAAACTGGACACAGTATTCCAGATGCGGCCTCACCAGTGCTGACTAGAGAGGAATAATCACATCCCAATTTGACCTGTTACCTACCACAGCTTCATTTTCCTACTGTAAAAGAGGGCTAACACTGACTGAGCTCGTGGGGGCTGAGTGATATAAATCAATTCATGTTTGTAGAGTGCATTGAGATTATCAGTTGGCAGGCAGCTGAAACAATATAAGCTGTTATGATGTGACTGCTCCGATTGCGGCGCTGCGCACCGTGCTGTTTGATTTCCAGGTGCAAATGCCGTTCGCACACACAAGCCCATGTTTTTGCAAGTGTACCAAAACGTGGAGGTGAAAAGGGATGGACACAATTTAGGGGTTGTCCGAAGGTCTTTTCAAAAACGTCATTCAGGGCAGTTGCTCTCAATTTGAGATGAGCCTGAATGTAAAAAAATAAAATAAAATAAAAAAATCATTTTAACCCACCAGAAATTTGGGACAAGTCAGATTGAATCTGAGTTAATAAACTCACCCTGTGACTCATTTTCTGTCCTTATATTATAGCTCTTAATTACTAACAGAGAATCATAGGGAGGCACAGCATTTTTGAGCCAGTTTCAGAGCTAGGGCATCAGCCTTAAGGAGCTTACAGGCCAATTTAGCTCAGTAGTGCAGCAGAGAGGAAACAAAACATCATATACACCTTTAGTCTCCCAGCCAAGTGGAAACATGTCTAACGTAGGTGGTGAATTTGAAGTGAGCACAGGGAAACGAACATTCCTGTATCCTGTTAATGATGTTAAGCCCTTAGTGTTTTTCAGTACTATCAGGGTGGGATTTTCCAAGCGGCATAAAGGGTCTAGATGGTCAAATCCCACTGAAATTCAGTAAACTTTGGGCTCTTAATTCCATTACACTCTTTTGAAAATCCCCGCCTCCGCAGCTAGCTATAGTCATGTAAATAGTGCTCAGGGTCAAACATGATCATGAAAATTAGTTTTGTCATCAGTTACTACTGTGAAGGGGGCTGGTTATCCCAGATGGGGGCTGCTGTGTCTGTCAAGTCTTAGTGATGGTGTGTCATCTGCCACCAGGGCACCACATTCTTCCCACAAACCACTTCTAAAGACTTATTGGGGAGAGGACAGGTTATATTAATACTTGGCACACACAGAGGCCTTTCACCTGAGGCTCTCAAAGGTGAGTTAATTCTCCTCTTCACTGTAGGGAAGTAAATCTTTTACAGTGTGCAAAACTATGGCACAGAATTTGGGATTGACTTGCTTGAGTGAATCAGTGATAAAATAGGGACCACAGATAAGGTGCCTTCAGATCCCTTCTGCTACTTCAGTGTGTTACATGAGCGTAACTGAGAGCTAACTTTGGCTCACTGATTACTCTCCTTCTAGAGACACAGTCTGGATGCAAGGCACCAGAAATACCATACCTATTTATTATGTATAACGGCTTGTGACTCGTATTACCATGCCTTGAAGGTTTGATCGTGCATTATTGTAGTGGGATGTCCTATGTGACACAATTACAAACATATGCTCAGTAGTTCTCATTCCCTGACCTTCCACCTTCACACACCTATTCTTCCTGGTGTTCCCAGTATCCTTTGCACTGGTTCCTGTGCCTCATCACTGGAGGTACTTAAGAGCTCAGGGGAAGGTAGTTTAAGAGATGCTCTTGCTGGCTGAGCAGGAGTCAGTTGCAGCTGCCAGGGAGATTCTGTTTTGGGAATGGAGCTGGTTTGTGAACTGCCCAGGTAAGGAAACATTGTACTTCTTTCCAATTCTTTCCCATTCATTCACTGTGCTCCCACATTCTCTTCGCATGATTAAACTTTATACTGACGAAGTATGTTAGGCAGTGATTCCCAAGGGCTGAGTTCCCTTCAGCTGAGTTAATTGATCACTGGTCACCTCATTTGAGTGCTGAAAGCCCTAAATCTGTCCCTGGAACATCTGCCTTGACAATCATCAAAGGCCCATGGAAACAAGCCACTTCTATTTTTCAGTATTTGGGGAGTGCGCAGGTACTATCATGATGGAGACCATCTTGGGGAAGAGATGCAAGCCAGCCTATTAACATAATGAGATCCCATGGGCGGACCAAAGCCAAATTAATTTAGATGAGTAACAAGGTGCACCACATATTTAAATGAGAGTAATTAAATACTGGGGCAATTTATCTCTGTATATGGTAAGCTCTCCATCACTTGAAGTCTTTAAATCAAGACTGGATGTCTTTCTGAAAGAGCTCTAGCAGAAGTTACAGGCTTGATCCAGCAATATTGGGTGACAATCTATGGCTTGGGGAATAGCAGTGGTTAAACTGGATGCTTAGAACAATTCCTTCTGACCTTAAAAAATCTGACCCTGTAACTACATAGGCAGGCAGGCAGGCAGACTGAGAGGGCAAATGAAAAAGGTTATGAACAAACAAGGGGAGGCTGAGATGAAAAGAGTAAGTTACTGCTTTTTTGTGCATAAAGACTCCATCCCTTGTGTTTTCTCTTTCATAAGCCCTCAAAAAGCCTCTTGGATTTTTTCTCAGGACAAACATTCCTAGCAAGCCGAGGTGAGTGTTTGCCATTGTTTATTCAGTTTGTGACTGATAACTTTTCTTTGACTGGATATATGGACGTATCTTATCTTCCCGCTCTTGCTGAATAGCATTGGACTGATAAGAACAATTTCCCAATCTGCCTTTAATAACTTAACATGGATTAAAATGTGTTAGGTTAACCCTTCTCCATGCTGAGAACATGCAAACTCAACTATACTGGGCCAGATGGGTTGTTAATGCCCGGAAACACAAGGCAAGGCATTATTTCTGACTCTGCTATGTCAGTCTGGATACTTGTGCATTCAAATGACAGAACCAGATTATCATACGAAGCATTGCACATTCAAATGAATGTGTCACTCACCCTTATTTGAATGTGAAATCAGATGACAGGCTTTGGGTTGACTTTCTAATTTAGAAAGACACTTTTCCAATGGCATTGTGGGATTGCCTGGAGGACTGACTAAGATAATTCTGTAAAGCATGAACCATGTTGCTTTTAACCCATTTGCACTTGGTTCAGCCAAATCAAGATCCAGACCAGCAGAGGTCAAAGATGTTTCTTCAACATGATTTGAAAAAATTGCCAGAATTGAAGACAGGATTGTTAATGCAATGGTTGCAGCTATCAGCCCTCAGCAGGGGTTAGATTGTGGAAACTTCGGCACTAAAGTAAGTACCCCCCCCCCGACCAGTTGAGCTAAAGGAGTTACTTCAGGAGCAGATGGCTGAAGTAGGCTGTTATCCTATATGTAAAGCAATGACTAGAGCAGTACATGACATGTACTTTATATTTTACATTAACATTTAAAAAGCATGTTATTTTCCTTTACACAGTTTGAAAGCTGCAGGAGCTAAATGTTCTCATTTATAGCATAAATCCAGCTGTAATGCCATTGACTTCAGTGACTCACTGTGGTGTGAATGAGAACAGAATTCACCCCACAGCATGGACAAGGACTAAAATATTTAAACTGTCTCAAGTTGTTTCATAAATTAAATCCATTTTGCTTAATTTTATAAACAGACATACCACTTAACAGATGTTTTGTTTTCTGAAAGAAAGTTGGGACTTAGGAGAATAAAATATCAGAGTCTTTTGACTTCTTGATCACCCAATTTTCTTCCTAGTCTATCACGGAGTTTGTTTCCACTTATTGGATCCTAATCATCTCCCTTTGCCGTAACTGGAAATATTCACTTTTACCAAAAGGTCAGTGGAGCTGTAAGGACTTTCTTAGCACGCTTTCGGCATGCAAACACACAGAAAGTGTTGACCTTGGGGGAATAAGTGATAGGGGAAATGGAAACATAAACAGATAGGGCAACAGGGGCAGTGCCCAGGGTATAAATATAGGGATGTCAGACTTCAACTCACTTCTGCTGTGGTGCTCAACGTGTCCTGTATAGGAACCGGTTGGAGGGGAAACCAGGTACCATGAAGTGGCTCATCCTGGCCCTGGTTTGCCTCCAGCTCTCAGAGGGAATTGTGAAGTGAGTATCTCAGCACAGAGGTTCGGGTGGTGAGTGGCTATAGAGTATCTCGCTAGCCAGCCAGGTAGCTGGATCAATGCATGAGTAAGCAGCAAGCCACACCTAGCTTTTATCACTAGCAGGCTAGGTCATCTTACAACTTGCCCTCAGATAGTCATGGTAACTAAATAATGTTAAATTCTCATTGCACCAGCTGGTCAGGCTTAACCCTAGGGCAAATTACAAATTAACCATCTGCAGCTGAGATGATGCTAGACATTACAGTCCCTGTCTACAGTGAGTGCTAGGTTATGCCTAACCTTTAATGGCTACAATTTCTCAAGCCCTAATTTGCTAAGAAAAAGAATCCTTGTGGGTGGTAGTATAGCCCCTGACCTCTTCTCTTGCTTCTACGCAGAGTGACTCTCAAGAAAGGCAAGTCTATCCGAGATGTAATGAAGGAGAAGGGAGTGCTGGTGAACTATCTGAAGCACCACAAAATTGACCCAGCCTACAAATACTTCAATAACTACAATGTTGCTTTTGAACCGATGGCATATATGGATGTGAGTCATCGTCTTTCTGTTCTTTTTCGTTTTTTCTTTTTCTTTCAACACAGATCACTCTCTGTTAATCTCTCTTCCATGAGCACCACCACCATAGGATAAATTGTCTTTAATGGACATTGTGCATATCACGTGTCCAGACCAGACATCCCCAACTTGCAAGATCTTATGCAGCTCTCTTGTCTCATTTCATGTTCATTTGACCACGAGGCGCATCTGGCACTCCCATTTCTCTTTCACTTTGTGAGCTCCCAGCTATCAGTTATCATCTTGAAGAAACAGGAAATTGATTTGCTTTGGAGATTTCTGTATGTTTTCCAGAGTACATAGTGGACCAGCGTTTATTCCTGGTGTAGCTCTCTGTCTGAGGCTCTCTTTGGCTCACTGTCTGTCCACTCTGGGAGAAACTTTGTTGGAATTCATATTGCAATATGCCTTCTTTAGGCCTCCTACTATGGGGAAATCAGCATAGGAACTCCAGCCCAGAACTTCCTGGTTCTCTTCGACACCGGCTCCTCCAACCTGTGGGTGCCATCTGTGTACTGCCAGAGCCAGGCCTGCAGTGAGTAACTCATCCCTGTTAAACAATTTGCTTCTAGGTCACTACAGCCAGTAGCTAATTCATAAAGACACATCCTCAAACAGCTCTGTTACAGAGAAACTGAATTCATGCTGAATTTTCAACAGCCAAGAAGCCATAGCCAATTGGATTCCAAAGGTCTCTCTATATAATATCCCCTATAATGAATCATGAGTACCTGGCCTTTCTGTTGAGCCTTTCACCAGAAGATGTCCACATTCTTTCTAGGCATCAATTAGGCCTCACGAACTCCATGGCAGTTCAGAGAGTGTTACTACCTCCAATTTACTGATGAATAACCAGAAGTATGGCGTTGAAAATAGAAACCAGGACTCAGGGATCCTGGTCCCTCCATCTCAACCTCTCAGAACTGGGACACAAACCCAGGTCTCTGGTCTCTCACTCCCATCCTCAAACTTGGAGACCATGGAATATGTAAATATATATTTATATGGACAGCAAGATAGAGGATGTGCTTTTCCTAGATGATAGTTAGGACAGGCCAGTTCTACAACAACTTGGGCTAAAATTGCATTCTCTTTCTAGGCAATCATGCAAGATTCAACCCCAGCCAGTCCTCCACCTACTCAACCCAAGGGCAGAGCTTCTCCTTGCAATACGGCAGCGGCAGTCTCACCGGGTTTTTCGGCTATGACACCATGACGGTAAGTGTTATTTCTGTGGCACAATAATATGTTGAGTGTGTCAGTCTAGTGAAGACTAACAATCTTCAGGACTTTTCTGGCAAAAACCTACCAACAAAGAGCCCTGGGGCCTCATTCTTCCCTCACACTGGAGTTATTCTGGTGTGAGTGAGAGGAGAATCAGACCCGTGGGACATATTGTGGCTACTAACAGGAAGCCTTTCCTAGCCCTTGGCGTGAGTCTCCGCTGAGCAAGCTTCTCCTCACCCTTCAGGCTGTGTTAGCTTCTGCCCCCATCATTAATGCAAAGAGTGATAAGGAGACCTTTGAATGGCATTCGTGAAGCCACTTGGCCTTATGGCAACAGTGAAGCATTCTACATCTCCATATCTCACTGCTTGTATTAGTGAAATAAGGTGGGTGAGGTAACGTCTTTTATTAGCTCAACTTCTGCTGGTGAGAGAGACAAGCTCTCCACCTACCCCAAGCTTTTGTGTAGCTCAAAAGCTTGTGTCTTTCAGCCTTGGAAATTGGTCCAGTACCTCATCTCTCTTGTATCCTGGAACTGACCCAGCTAGAATGCCACTGCAGACCGGCTGCATGAGTGACACTTTCCCGCACTCTCTTTAGCTCCAGAACATCGCCGTCACCAACCAGGAATTTGGTCTTAGTGAAAACGAGCCCGGCACCAACTTCATTTATGCTCAGTTTGATGGAATTCTGGGGATGGCTTACCCTAGCCTGGCAGTAGGAGGCGCTACCACGGCTTTGCAAGGGATGCTGCAGCAAAATCTGCTTTCTCAGCCAATCTTCAGTTTCTATCTGAGCAGGTAACAGAACGCTCGCTCTATCCATCCTTCTGTCCATCCAACTCACTTACTAATTATTTTAGTGCCCTGAAATAAAGACAGTCCATGCCCCAAAGAGTTCATGCTGGCTCTAACTTTCGTGTTTTCTCACACCTTTTCTTTATCTTTCTTCTCCCCTCTATTTCTCTCTGTCTCAACTATTCTCTCTCCTTTCTCTTTCCACTGATAACATAATCAGCTGTAGAAATGCTGAATGAAGATGTCCTCACTTTTGATGTAACCACTGTCATTTGCGATGCCTAAGTGGCTCTCCTTTTTCTGGGGCTGCCCCCCTTGCACTCTACTGGCCTACGCTGTACTGTGTTGTGAATTTAGGTAACTTCAAGAGCATGAGGGACGTGTTTCCTTTGCTCGCTTGTTTACATTTCATTTCCCTTGAACTGAAAAAGCCCTACTGTTAATTGTCAGTCTGGCTCAGATCCATATGCTTTCCAGGGAAACCAAAGACTAACAAGAAGGGGCTTTTCTTTATGCTGACAAGTCCTGATCAACAGGCAAGGAATGATGTTCTTGTCCTTTGAAGTCTGGAGTGCGACTGAAAGTCTCTGCTCCTGCCTTATTCGATACAGTATCTTTGGTAGATCACTTAGGCTATGTCTACACTTACAAAAGCTAGTTCAAATTAGTTAATTCAAACTAATTTTAGTTAGTTTGAATTAACTTAATTTAAACTAGCATGGCCCCACTAGAATGCTAGCTTGAACTAGCCATGGCCATGCAGGGCACTTGTTAGTTCGAATTAGTCAATTGCAGGAAGGTCAATCTGCCGATTAGTTCGAACTACGCAGTTAGTTCGAACTAACATGGCCACACTGGATTAGTTCGAACTAACTAGTTCGAATTAACCATTAATTCGAACTAAGCAATTTTAATTTATTAGTTCGAATTAAGGAAGCCCTTAAATCGAACTAATGAAAGCCTAGTGTGGCCAAGGCTTAAGTTAGTTTGAATTAAGCTTCCTTAATTCAAACTAACTTGCAAGTGTAGACATAGCCTTAGAGAGTATGGTGTGTAGCTGACCCTTTACTTTTTGCTCACAGCCAGCCAAGCTCTCAGAGCGGAGGGGAAGTCATTTTTGGAGGCGTAGACAGCAACCTTTATTCCGGGCAGATCTACTGGGCGCCTGTCACTCAAGAGCTTTACTGGCAAATCGGCATTGATGAGTGAGTTGAGTTTTTGCTCCCTGATTTCAAAATCATTCATTGTTTGTAGTGGGGTTCTGCCATTAAACAGGTGAGGCTGCATGGTTGGGTCTGACCTTTGCACACAGTTTGGGGAGGCGGGTCTTTGTTATCCTCAATATAAAACGTATTGATGCTCTCGTGAGCAAGGGAAAACTCATGCTTTTAGGGGTTTAAAAAAAGGAGCTCAATTCTGCCCTTATTTGACTCCCCCCACTGAGCCTTCCCCCAGATGTGCAACACACAAGGCATAATCTGGCCCGAGAGCTAGCTTTTGATCCTGGCTTCCTAGCAGGTAGCAATGCAGAGTAAGGATCCGTTAGCTATTAGTGTATATGGGGAGCCTCTCACACTTGGCTCAGGATAGTGCACGCTGAGTTTGCTCAATGAACCCTGATGCATTTCTCTCTTCCTTAGGTTTGCTATCGGTGGACAGGCGACGGGCTGGTGCAGCCAGGGTTGCCAGGCCATTGTGGACACAGGAACCTCCCTCCTCACGGTTCCACAGCAGCTTGTGGGATATTTCCTGAAGGATGTAGGTGCTCAAGAGAACGAATATGGCGAGGTAGGTGAAGTGGATGCACTACAGAGAGGCTGATGATATCTCTGGGCCCTTGGAGTGCATTGATTCAGGAAGCACAATGCATTGAGCATGGTCAGGATGAGTACAAACCCCCAATGCTTATGAGAGGCTGGGTGGCTCCAGGAGGAATGAGTCAGAGAATCAGCTTTTCTGTCTGTGGGAAGTGCTCAGCGCCCTGCTTAGACTGGGGAACCTCCTCACAGTCAGCACAATGGCGTAGCTACAGGTGGGCCATGGCCCACCCACTTTGAAAGCAGGCCCAACCAATCAGATTTTAAGCAATTTATCCTGCGTTTTTATGAGCTTCTGTTTCTCTTGTGGCACAAAATTTGTGCCCGCACGTGTCAACCACAGGCCTGCCAAAAAATCAGTTCTGCCCCTCTGCTACATCTCTTTGTTGGTACCAGATGTTAACGTGATGTTGCCTTTCCTTTCGCAGTATGTGGTTGACTGCAGCAGTGTCCAGAGCTTGCCCACCATCTCCTTCACCATCAACGGAGTTTCATTTCCTCTGCCTCCCTCGGCCTACATACTCAGCGTACGTATTTCGGGTCTGGAAGGGGAGAGTTCCTCTGTCTTCTTGTAATCTGATCTGCAGAGAGAAGAGTCAGGGTGCTTAGTCAGTAGAGGGACAGTGTGGATATATGTCTTATGAAACGATATCCTACAGTGCAGTGCACTGCAAAATGCCACATAGCAGAATGCAGAGCAATGCAATGCAGAAGTATATAGTGCAGTACAGTGCAGTTCACCGTAGTGTGATTTAATGCAATTCAGCAGAGTGCAATGAATGCAGCAGAGTGCAACACAGTATAGTGCAATGCACTGCGATATACACTAATGCCACGCAATGCAATATTATGTAGTGCAATGCAATGCAATACTGTCATAGTCTAATGCAGCGTAACACAGTATCGTGCAACGCTGTACAATGAAATGCACTGCAGCACAGACTAATGCATGGTAATGCAATGCAACATAGCATAGTACAATGCAGTATCACGCAATACAGTGAAATGCACTGTGGTATAGAGTAATGCAGTACAGTGCAAAACAGTACCCTACAGTACAAGGCAAGAGAATAAAATGTAATGCCATGCGATATAACTTTGTTTAGCGCAGCATTCTTCACACAGTATGAGCATTCTGAATAAATTTACAGAAATAACTAATAACTAGGCAAGGGAGAAAAAAATTAGCAGACACAGACACAAGATTCCAGCCAAGACCAGGCATGAGAGGGAGGAGACAGTGAACAGGGACAAGCAGTTGGTTCCTGACTGCAGGAGTGGGAGCTGCAGAGAATCATGATAGGTGGAACAGAAGAGTAGATAGATTGTTTTGCACTGTACCTATGTACAATGGGGCAAAGGCTGAGCCCCCTGCCCTAGGTCCCCCTAGCCCCTAGAAGTCAACCTAGGCATCCAGTGTGGATGCTCTAGGTCGACTTTGTAAGTTCCCCCCCAAAGTCGATTTAAAATTTAGGTGTAGACCCACTAAGTCGACTTAGCTAAAGTCGACCTAAATTTTCAAGTGTAGACATAGCCAATGAGAGGAGGCTGATGCGACATGAACAGTGGGTATAGAGAAGGCAGAAGTTTGGGAACCTCTCTCCTTGTGTGTTTGGAGTATGCCTAGCACCTTGTTGGTGCTGTGGCAATATTAAATAAACCACAGATGAGACTGTCAGCAACAAGTCTATGGAGCATTTTACAGATGAGGGGGGCAGTTCTGATCTGGCCCCTGCAATGAAGAGGGTGGCGGTGGATATGTATGGGCCTGGGGATGCTGCGGTCACCTGTTTTCAACTCCTTCCCCATTATGTAACGTCCCAACCTGTCACGCGCAGACTCACAATCCCCACAAGGGGTTCTGAAATGAATGTAGAGGTTGTTTGCACGGGTTGGATGCAATTTGCTCAGTCCTCCCGCTATGATGTCCCTGTCTTTCTGAGACTCATTCATCACATCCCATCTCCTTATTTCACAGAACAATGGCTACTGCTCCGTTGGGATTGAGCCTACGTACCTGCCCTCCCAGAACGGGCAGCCGCTCTGGATCCTGGGAGACGTCTTCCTTAGGCAGTACTATTCAGTCTATGACATGGGAAACAACAGGATTGGTTTTGCCTCAGTGGCTTAGACCTCAGGCAGCTTCTCTGTTTTTTCCATATGTTCTTCCTGTCCCTTTCAATTCAGATCCTTCTGACCTAACCTTCCTTTGGGCTCTGGTTTTTCTTCCCTTCAATCACCAGTAATAGCTTTTGCTGCAATAAATCATTAAAACTGATGTATGCCTCAAAGTTTGTAATGCTGTTTCAACCTGGGGGGTTGGTGTCTGAGAGAGCAACACATATTGCTACAGTGCACAAGATCTACCTGTAATGGTCCTGCAAGATGAGCTGACAGCCACGCTGACACCTGGCACATGCCACAAAGAGTTTGAGGGAGGTTTGTCTTCAAGAGGGGTCCTTATACGCTCAGTCTCTCCCCCCCACAAGCTTCCTTTCCCTTTCATGCCCTACCTCAACATACTATCTTCCCCAGTGGATCTTTGCCATTCCATTGTCTGGACTCTGCTGCCAGCTTCTCATTGGAAGTGCTCAGCAACCTTTACTTCACCATCATGGATGAATGATTATTTTCTGAGGAAGCAGTAGGATCCACACAGCTGCTTGAAGACCGCCCAACAGCAAAGCTTTTAAGCCCATACTGGAGTCCCATTGCGATCCATGTTCATGCACGTGCTGACACATGTAGCAGAATCGGACCTTAATAAAGAATCACCCTGAAAACAGCTTGTATGGGAGTCTTAAAGACCAGAGCCCTGGCTGAGTGCGCACTAGCCTACAGAATGTGTGTGGCTTTTTCACAAATACACATGAATATCACAAGCTGTTCGTGAACATTTCACTAACTGTGCACAAATATTGGAGTGAAAGGTAGCTAGTTCAGCAAAATAAGCAAGGAGTCGTGTGGCACTTTTAAAGACTAACACATTTATTTATTGCATGAGCGTTCATGGGAGAAAAATCCCACTTCTCCAAGTATCTGAATAAGCGGGATTTTTCTCCCACAAAAGCTCATGCAGTAAATAAATGTGTTAGTCTTTAAAAGTGCCAAAGGGCTTCTTGTTTATATTCATGGTGATATGAGTGCTGCTCTATTGCCCTCTAGTGGCATAATTGATAATCTTCTAGCAGTAAGCTCATGTGATAAATAAATCTGTTAGTCTTTAAAAGTGCTACAGGACTCTCTTGTCTTTCTACAATAGACTAACACGGCTACCCCTTTGGAATTCAACGTCTTTTGGTGAGAGTGTAAATGATATTACCTGCCAGTCTGCTCTTGCTAATAGCCTGGGACTGATAAGGCTACAGAAACACTGCATACAATCTAGTGGTAAACCTGATTAATCTGGCTGGCTGCCCAGAAATAATCCATACAGTAAAGATTATAAAGTGAGACTTTTAGGGGACAGGTGAAACAAAAAGGTTCTTTAATTTCCCAGGCATGTATTGATGTATGACACAAAGTGGATCAGGTGATGAGTCCATGAAACCTATTCTCCTGCTTCTTGCTAAATCTAACACGGGATGCATTAGGAGCGCTTACCCAGGGTTCCATGTGGGAGGGGGAAATTCCTTCCTGTCCCCTGTTTACATGAGATCTTAGCTTCATAATGACACATATTAATATTGGTCATAGAAGTATCCCACCCTTTAAAAAAAAATCTAACTACTGCTATTTGACACCAGTGATATGGAGTTCCACAGACCAACTGCTCACGATAGGCTAGATTTTATAGTCATAAAATCAGGACATAAAATCTTATATCTCACAAGCTACAGTAAGGTGACCAGCTGTCCCAATATTGCGGGCTTTGTTTTATATAGGGCTCTATTACCCGCCCTCCCGCCCGCCCAGCACTCCCACCATACTGAATTTTTCATACTTGCTATGTGCTCATCTTAGGGCACCAGCACTTCCCAGCACCCACATAACCACTGAAGTTGGATAACAGGAGACTGGGCTATTATGTGCCACGGGAAGGGAGCAGAAGGGAGAGAGATGTGTCAGTGCCTGAGGCTGCAGCCGTGGCAGGGAAATGATTTAAACGAGCTCAGCTCTCATTTAGACATCTAATAAAATGCTCAGGCCAGGTCAACAACCCTATAGTGCTATAACTATGTTGCCCAGGGGTATGAAAAAGCCACACACCTGAGAGATGTTGGCATATTGACCTGACCCCTGGTGTAGACTGTGTTATGTCATGGGAGAGGAGGATTAATTACACTGATGGGAGAAGTTTTCCCATAGCTATAGGAACCGCTTCATGTAAGTGCTACGGTGTTTTAAGTATAGACCTTACCCTCAGCCTTTCTAAAGGACTCAGCAGCTCCCACAGAAAATAACAGCAACCCCCTTTCCCCCGCCACCTTTTCAGAACAATGGGAACTAATGAGAGCATTTTTTTTTTGAAGCTCTGATTACTTCTTGTGCGCTACCTAAATTGGAGGTGAGCTCTTTTGGTAATCTGGCCATCTGATTTGCAGAGGTGATAAGCACCAACAGCTCGCATTGACTTGTGTGTTGTGCTTGACACACGTATAAACCAGGTCCAGGACATACATTACACTGCATTGGTGTAGCTACATCATTGTATAAGTTCAATGAAGATGTTCCAAATGGACAGGAGAGAGCGCTTTCCCATCAGTTTAGTTATGCCAACTCCATAAAAGGGGGTAGTTTGTAACAGGAGCAGCGCTCCTGCCAACATGGTGCTCTCTACATGGGAGTTAGCAAGGCCGGCCCAACCATACAGGTGAACTAGCTGGTTGCCTAGAGCACCAGACTTTGAGGGGTGCCAAATTAAATGGAAGTGATTTTTTT
>ML685892.1:3202105-3288175 GCA_007922175.1 Pelusios castaneus
TGTGTGTGTGTGTGTGTGTGTGTGTGTGTGTGTGTGCACGCGCGCGCCAATTCTCATGTTTTAATATGTGTGTGTGTGTGTGTGTGCGCCAATTCTCATGTTTTAATATATGTGTGTGTGTGTGTGTGTGTGTGTGTGTGTGTGTGTGTGTTTTATCTGCTATAACATGGGGGGGGGCAAAGTCATACTTTGCCTAAGCAAACCCTGGGCCAGCTCTGCAGGTTAGGTCAGTTAACTACTTTGCTTACACCCTCCAGCAACACAGTTACATTGATACAGGTCTGTAGTTAGCTCAGACTCCAGTGTGGAAAAAGTTATTTCCCTGTTTGGCCAATCTCTACTGAGTGCTTTTATTTTATTTTGTACTGTGGTATCACTGTGTAGCCCCGGGCTCAGATCAACACCTTCTCTGCGCTTGGTGCTGTACACCTAAAGATGCCTAACCACCTCTTAAAACTTTCCTGGTGAAAATCAGACTGGGAGGAAAACATACAGTAAAAAGAAACATTGCCCGCGTGTGTGTTGGGCGTGGGGAGTAATGAAATAAATACAAAACAAGCCAGGCGTCGATGATGGGGAAAGGCAAGGCGAACGAGGACAAAACTACAAGTCCCAGCATGCAACGGGCGGCTCTGACGTCTGTTCCTGGCCGGCGCTCGGAACTACAGTCCCCGGCATGCCCCGCGGCGGCCGGTGCTGCCCTCTTTCGGGTGCAGCGAGGCAGCTGGCGAAGGTGACTGACAGCGCGCGGGGGCGGGGACGAGGGCCGGGGCCGGGGTCCTGGGACTGTGCAGGGGGCGCGGGCCGGGCGGGGGCGCAGGTGTCGGGGGCGCGTGCTGGGGCAGCAGCTCCCGGAGCGGCCCCGCGGGAGCTTGCAGCGAGTCTGGCCGCGGCGGCGCTGACCTTCACGGGAGGGTAAGTGCGGGGCGCTGGAGGCGCAGTGGGGGCGCGGGTCCCGAGGCACGGGGCACCGTGCAGAGGGCGGACACGGCCCCAGAACCAGGGGCTCGGCTCGGTTCGGTTCTGAGTGTGCAGGAGAGTCGGGGGGACACCCTGCCCCATGGCGGCGCGGGAGGGGGGAGGTGTCTGTGCTTTCGCAGCAGCTCAGAAAGCAGATGAGAAGCGAGTCTCTTATGTAACTGGACGGCTGTTCTGTCCCAGTTCCCTTTGCCTGCTGGAAGTAACCGATCCGGGTTGATTTGGGGGCTTTTTAAAGATGCAGTCCACTTTGGAAAGTCCTCCCTCCGGCGTGAAAACAGCACGCCGTCCTCCATGCTGACAAGGGTGCGGGAGATGCTGAGTGACAAACTCTCTGGGTGTTGATGTGGGGTGTTTAGACTGAATAATGAAGAAAGACTTTGGGCCCCTAGGAGAGTGCAGAGTGGGTGCAGCAGCGCATTTCGCTTTTAAAGCACTTCAGAAACGTGATCTGGGTTTTATGATTTACTGCGTGAGTGGTGAGTGTAGGCATTGGATGCCACACGCCACGAGATAAGTTTATAAGCTGAGGCCCTGATCCGTGGCTTGGCTCTGGGAGGGGGTGAGCTGTGTCTCTGCAGGTCCAGTTTTAAAATTAGAACCTGTAAGAGACAAACCGAATCAGATTCCGGGGAAGGAGCCGTCTTGGAGCTATTTTTTAAAAGTTGTATGCCAGTTCATTATTATATTACCTTGGCACTGTTGTTATACTGCTGCTGCTATTCCGATTGTGGTAGCTGCCGGCACTTTGCAGGCTCAAAGGAAGATACACTGTCAGTCTTAACCTCTGGGCCCTCTTAACATGTTTTCAAAACATTTTGCAAACATTAACTAGCAAGTCCTCACCAACCCCTCTGAAGTAGAAGGACCCAGTCCTGCTTTGGGCTGCATTAGTGCGAGCCTCTTTGCTTGTACCGGATCCCACTGACTTGGTTTTATTAATCCGCGTTTTACTGGTGGGTAAACCGAGGCACAGAATCCATATTTGCTGTTGCTTTGCACCTTGCCATCTACACCAGTGAATGTAAAATGCTACCTGTCTGATTTGATGTGGCTTTCACGTCCATGATATGCTGGTGTAAAATGACTCCAATAACTAAAATGGGCCGAGGGAAGCTGGTCTTTTGATAAGCAATTCATTGTGTTAGTGTCAGGAGTAGAACGCAGGGATCCCTGGCTTCCAGTCTCCAGTCTCACTCCAGTCAGTTCCAGTGAGAACACACTGTGCCAAATTCAGAATGGGTGCAACTACAACCTCTGATTAATTAGTGGTAAAGCAGGACAGATTGCAACAGCCCTCCAGCATGTTTCCTGATTCTGCTGAACCTCGGCAAGTCAGATGATGGGGAAATTTCCCTTTAAAAAATGTGGTTTTTAAAAAAAATTTTTTTTTTTTCAGCGCAACAGGTTCTTCATGTGAGCAGATGGCTTCTCCTTGAATTATCTGCAGTGATTTTGGTTGCTTCTTGCCTCTCTGAGGGCTTGGAGACTTTATTGAAAAGAGTTGAATAGGTGGTAGATGGTTAGCGGAGTTGGGGGCTTTTTTTTGCCTTTTTTTAATTTCCTCCGCCATGTTTGCTTGACTTCATGCCACAGTGCTCCTGTGCATGAGGGTTTTGCATGGGGCCGTGAGGAGAGATCCCTGCTTCATGTTTCTCCTTGCACTTTTGTGGATGCTGGCTCTACACCTAAACATGTCTTGTTACTAGGTGGGTGAAACTAGTTACTGGTATATAGCAGTAATGGCGTCCTTTATTTCCACAGCATCAGACTCAAAGACAATTAGAGCAGGATCACTAAGGCCTCAATCCTACAGTCAGATCCCCGTGGGCTAAACTTTCACGCTCCGGTTGAGTGGATCCAACTGCAGAATCAGGGACGCACTGGGCAAGGATTATTTGTAGGTGTAGAGATTTCACATTGCTGAAAGGTGCTGGATTGACAGCCCTGCAGGTAGCAAGGAAAGTGTTGCCTAGATGTGTCAGACTGTGGCGTGGCCCCCTTTGAAAGCTCTTTAGGGCTTGATGGTTATCCATTTGGACAGCAGAAATCATGTGACATAGGTGACCAATGAGGCAGTGCCAAAAGCACACGATGGATCCCAGGTACTCGGGGGTTAAAGTAAGGGGGAATGCACTGGAACGCAGTTCTGGGGCCCCCAAATTTGAGGGGCCAGAGTTCTGGGGCCCCTAAAAATAGAAAAATCCGGTGGAACACATGTTCCGCCCTGCCCTGGCTGCTGGCAGGTCCTATGCCCCACCGTTGTTAATCACAATACTTAGTTTGTTATGCAGGGTTTGCTAGTTTGTGACAATAATTGCTATAGACATAAACACCATATAAAATTATAAATATTTTTATGGAGTGATAACTGATGCATGTGGTACTGAGAAGTGGTTGCAAATGCCTATCTGGGCTGGGGCCCGCACATGCATGAAGGGGGCCCAGACAATACGGGAAGGGGGCCCGGAGATTAGGAGGGTTCCAGGGCCCGTCAAATTATACTTTAACCACTGCAAGGTACTCGAAGCAGTAATCACAGCACACTCCTTAGTAAGCCGTGTGGTAAGGTGTTTATTGGTGGATAATCTTATCTGCTAATGCAAAAAGGAGTGGATTGTTAAGAACAGCTAGAGTGGGGTCCCTCTAGATCAGTATTCTGTCTTCTGACAGGGCCACTGCCAGCTGCTTCAAAGGGAATGAACAGAACAGGACAGTTTTATCTAGTGAGTCGTCCCCTGTCGTCCAATCACAGTTTCAGCCAGTCGGAGGCTTAGGGACAGCTAGAGTATGCGGTTGTGTGTCTGACCATCTTGGCGAATAGTCATTGATGGACCTGGCCACCATGATTATCTAATTATTTGGCTGGCAATACGGTCCACACAGGAGTTGTGTGAAGAAGTACTTCCTTATGTTTCTTTTAAACCTGCTGCCGATTGATTATGTTGTGTTACCCTGGTTCTTGTGTTATGTGAAGGTGTAAATAGCACTTTTTTTCACACCATTTATGATTTTATAGATCTCTCTTGTATCCCCCCCCTTAGTTGTTTCTTCTATAAAATGACCAGTCGCAGTCCTTTTTAATCCCCCATCACATGGAAGCTATTCCATAGACCTAATAGCTTTAGTTGCCCTTCTCTATACTTTTTCCAATTCTAATATATCTTTTTTGAGATGGGGCAGCCAGCTCTGCAAGCAGTATTTGAGATGAGGATGTACTGTGGATTTATATAGCGGCATTGGGGTATTTTCTGTCGCTTTCCAAATGGTTCTTAACACTTTGTTAAGGTTTTTTGACAGCCACTGCACATTGAGTGGATGTTTTCAGAGAGCTGTCCACAATGACACCAAGACCTCTTTTTGATTGGTAACCACTCATTTAGTCCTCCTCGTTTTGTATGTATAGTTGAGGTTATGTTTTCCAATGTGCATTACTTTGCATTTATCAACATTTAATTTCATCTACCATTTTGCTACCCTGTCGTTCACTTTTGTGAGATCCCTTTGTTACTCTTCACAGTCAGTTTTGGATTTAACTAATGAAATAATTTTGTCATCTGGAAACTTTGCCACCTCACTGTTTACCCACTTTTCCCAGTCATTTATGAATATGTGTAACAGCACTGGTCTCGTACAGATCCATGGGGGATCCTGCTATTAACCTTTCCCCACTGTGAAAACAAATAATTTATTCTTACCCCTGATTTCCTATCTTTTAACCAGTTACTGATCCACCAGAGGACCTTCCTTTTTATCCCATGGTTGCTTACTTAGCTTAAGAGACTTTGGTGAAGGAACTTGTCAAAGGTTTTCTGAAAGCCTAGGTACACTATATCCACTGGGTCACCTGAGGCACATGTTTGTTGACCCCCATAAAGAATTCTGATAGACCGATGAAGCATGATTTTCCTTTACAAAAGCCATGTTTTCTCTTCCCTATGTATTGTGTTAATCTCTGGGTCTGGTCACTACAAATGGCTTGTCCAGCTCTAGAGCATGTACTGCAGGAATGTTTACGCATTAATGTCGGCCTGTGTACAGGCATGCATACATGTATATACAGATCTATTGTACGCTATTATTTTGATGGATTGTAGTACCAGAAGAGAGATTCTCTTCCCCAAAAGAGCTCTGCCTCTCTATCCCAGGGTTATTGTTGAGGTATCTGAACGTTGTTACGGTGGCTTGAGCTCTTTCTCTAGGGGCTCCTGTTACATTAGTGATCGGTGAGTGTGCTGCGGGCCAGTCACCTAGTGGGAGGGTGAGCAAAAGGGCGGCAGATCAGCGTGCGTGTCTATAGACATAGAACTGCAAAGTACACATTCTAACATCGGGGTATTTGCAGAGGAGATCAGTGATATTTTCAAAGGGAACACTGGGTTTGCCTGATTCCAGGGTTTGCCCTTATCAGTAGGAAACTGCACCAGGGTGTGTGGCTGGGTGGGAGAGCCAGTGTCCTGTTTCCGTGTGCTTTGTTTGAAGGCTCCGTGTTTCGGTTTGTAGCAGCAGGTCTGCTGCGCACGTGTGCCAGTGATTGAAAAGAGGCTGTGCCTTCGCATCCTGCGATGAGGTTAGCAAAACGGGCTGGGTGAGACAGCAGACTCTCCGCAAGGCTGTTTGGAAAGGGAAGAGAAAGCCTGCACTTCCTAGCAACTGAAGTGATTAATCATCGTGTGTGTTTGGGGGTGGAGAAGATCCGCCACAGTGCTTGGAGGGTGTAACGGTAAAGCCAACAGCAGCAAAATCAAATGCACAGGGCAGTGGAGGCAATGCAGGGGATTTTTTGAGCACTACTGTGGGGGTTGGGGATGAAGGACCATGCCTGAAATTGCCCTTCCACTTCCCTTGCAACCTTTTCCCCGCCTGCTGGGAAATGCGTTGCTGGGGCTCAGCTGGGAAACCTGATGCTCTCCTGTCCTGGCTTTTGCTGTGGGGTGCATTGATTGCCTGGCCTCTTGTTGCATGGCATGCTGCTGCTGGAGAGCCCTGTGCTGCATTGTGATGCCTGGGCAGAGCTTGTGGAGTTGTGTGGTGTTGCGGTGTCGTGTCCTGGTCAGCACGGAGCTGTGTGTGGTGCTCTGGTAGTTAGGATGCATTCAGTGCTCAGCATGACTTTCCCTGGGGTTTGGGGCGGGCTTTAATGACCTGACTGGCTGAGGTTTATAGAGTATCTTCATAGTCCAGGGAAGCTCTGGACCATGATGTGAATTTCTTTCTCTGATCTAATTTAGTCCTGGTGCAAGTGGCTAGAATTACAGCCCTGGAGAATAAGTCTCTAGTTCCGAGTGACATGGCAAACTCCGCTACCATGATTCATCAAGTGGTTTTGAAAGGGGGGCCTGCTGAGTAGTTCTCCATGGACTGTTCAGTTGTTCTGTCTGCTGGTGAGGCCTGGTACAGGGGAGGAATGCACTTTCACAGGGATAAAGAACTGTCACCGACCTCCCCATCTTCCGCTCCCAGTGCAAGGCACTTTTATTCCAACTTGCCTTCCCTGATGGACATGCAGAGCAGCATGGGCATTTAAACAAAACTCTCTGCTCTGTGCACAACTCTCTCCCTTAGGTGAGGATGAGAGAGCCAGCGAATCACATCTGTTAGTCATCTTGTGTAATGCACTGCTGGACTGTTCTCGAGCACTACCGTGATGAGGGCAATAAAGGAACCTATATAGAATAGAATTATGATGGGACCCGCGGTGTGCAGGACTCACGCCTCCAAACTCATTCCAGTTCAGGGCCGTCCAACTCTCCTTTTGCATCAGTGCCTGGGTGGCTAGCTCTTCATCACTCTCTCCGTGTTTCTGTTCATAGATAGGGAGTATTTGTTAATCTCCCACAAAGATTAGCTGAAGGGCAAAGGTCCCTGTTAAACTCATCCTAGTTTTCTGTGTTTAACTTTCTTCTTCAAATTTCTTTCAGCAACCCTGACAATCCAGATTCTGGTCTATCTAGGTCTTATATGGCCAGCATTTGGATAACATCTGAGCATGCCCCAAGTGTTTATAAATAGAAATACCATGGAAAATCTTTTTTCTTTCCTCCTGGCCTGTAGGAAAAACAGCCTGATGATTAATTGATAGGTTTTGTTGGCTTATTTGGCTGCAAGTGGGTGTGTTGCACGTTCATGTGGTCGTGTGGTATTGCGTGTCTGGGTGGGTGGATGGGTTGGTGAGTGATGTGCACATGAGAGGACTATTAAGAGAAAGCTTAGTCTTTAGAACAGGGCTTTGCATTTCGTTCACAGCACGGTGAAGCCAGTGTCTCATCATTGTTCTTTATCTTTGTTCTGTGGTAGTACCTAAGAGGTTGAATCATGTCTTAGGACTCCATTATCCTAGGCACTTTACACATGCAACAAGAAGATGGTCTCTGCCCCAAAGAACTAGCAGTTGAAGAATCAGACAGGTGGATATAGACAGACTGATAGATGGGGGAGATAGCCCATAGGATTACCCTGTTTGCATGCCTAGGTATCTTTTTTTCTTACGGATCTGATTGTTTGTTTTATTGTAATAGGTTTATTAATTTGTATTAGATTATTTTTGGCCATAATGAAAGAAACCTACAACCCACATCTTGTATGTTGAGCAAAGGCAAGTTAACGTATTTATTTCCAGGATCTTTAGCCTAGAAAAGTAATGATGAGTTAAAGCATGAGGCGTGTACATGTACGTGTGCTTGTACATACATACATTTAACACGTACACCACAAAGACCGTGGATAACCAGTGAGGCCATAAATAAGGGAGGTGAGAGTGTGCTAATGGTCCTTAATAGGTATGAATATGTCATTAACACACATGAACATGCCGGTCTATAACATAGGTACACCGTGATATTTTGTGGGTGAGGAAATTAAGTTTGGACATGGAAGGAGAAACACATTTAGTGCTCAGGCTCTATAAGAGAGGCATCCCTTGGGTTTGTAGTTAATCATTTGTAATTTCTTAGCTCTTTAGTTAGTTAGCTGAGTCAAACTCAATTGGCTTCTATAATCTTTGGTTTTAGCTCTAGCTTCTTCTAAGTCACCTCCCACTTGAAAATTGAAGACCCTGAATTCTCAGATTCCCTTGGCCTGCCAGAGGCAAAGCTGGTCCTTTGTCTCTTTCCATCAGGTTATCAAGGGAGGTTTTGATTATGTTAATCTAAAAAGCTTTTAGTGTCTAATACCGTATGTATCACTAGAACAGGATTCTTGCCTTGTAATGCGGATTGATTATTATCTATTTGATTATTTTTATCTCAGTAGAAGTTTTTAAGGCTTTGTTTTGTTGTCAGAGTGAGTGTCCTTGTTATACAATCCGAGGGTCTTTGCAAAACTCGGAGTAGCCTGATTTTGGATCAAGAACCGTATTATCTTCTGATCAGATTATCTGGCGAGTTATATAAACAATAATGTTAATCGTCTAAAAACCAGGCAACAGGAAGCACAGGGAATGAGGCAATCTCTTGTGGCAGTGAGTTCCATAGTCTAGGTCCGTCCTATCTGCTGCATTCATGAGCCTCTGCCTGTTGGTCAATAGTTTCATTGTTCTGATGGGACCTAGCCATCCTGGGTAGTGGGAGTCACAGAGAGCGAGCTGACCTTTCAGATAGCCAGGGCAGTCCCAGTCCAAGTGGAGTGCTTGTGTCTGTTACACCACTCTTGTTCTTTTTTTTTTTTTTTTTTTTTTAAACCCTTTTTTTATGATGTCTTAGACTTAACAACACTCACTCTTTTGATACCCTACAAAATGCATCAAAGCACTCCCACAGAAATTCCCTTGTGAGGATCTATGGCTGCTCCCACAGAAGTCAATAGCAAAACTCTGAGTGATTTCAAAGGGTCAAGTCCTTAGCTTTTAAAAACCCCCCTGCCTTTAGTGAGCGTGTTTCCTAGACAGGAGGAATGTGGGAGTTGGGCATCCAACCCTTCGTTTCCCCACGTACCCAATATTACTTTGTCATACTCAGGAAAGGAGGCAATTGCGGTTGGCAGAAAGAAGTCTGTTGAGGGCACTTGCTAGAATTGATCCTGAAGAGTATCTGGGTTACACTGGCGGGAGGGGATGTTTCTTTGGAAGTCGTGGTGGTAGGAGTGAAGACTCTGAGGTATCCTGGACTATTCTTAATGGAGGCATTTCTTTGCCATGTGTATCTGTATGAGCCCCAATGATGAGCTACCTCTGGGTGCCTCATCTAGCAGTATCCAGGGGGGCAGAGATGTATGGTAATGTTTATTATTGTTGCATGTGTTTATTGTGGGAGCACCTAGGGAAAAGGGTGGGAGAGGAAACAGAGGGGAAGTGACCTACCTGAGGTCAACAGCAGGCTTGTAACAGAGCTGGGTAGGACCTAACTCTCCTGAGTTCCAGTTTGATGCCGTAGCTACTTGCCCATGCTGCCTCTTAAATATACTGGGAACTCTATTATTCTGAGTCTGTCAGGAACTGTGATTTTCCAGGGCAGGAAGCTTCTCTTTGTTGAACTCCCCAGTGCAAAAAGACAAAGCTGGCTGGAGTAAGCCCAGTGGCCGTTTCCAGACAGGGCCTGCTGTGGTGTGGTGTTTGCTCTAGGAAATTTACAGGGAACTTTATAAGCTGCAGAAGCTGGTATACATGGTGTTTTACAGCATTGTAAAACAGTGCATGATTTGAGGCTCTGGGTGTGTCTAACATAGCCCTGCAGTGAGGAAGCAAACGTGCGGGGGCACTAGCTCTGCAAGCTGTGGTTGGTAAAGTCAGACAATACAAATGCCCCTGTAGGCATGGCTGATATTGGTAAAGCATGGGATATGGGAGAAAGACGGGATTGCACAAGCAACTGGATTCCTCTTGTACCAGGCGTGAACAGTCCATTCATATCATAGCTTAGTCCTGTGTCATACTGGAGGAACAGAATGGGTTCAGGGGAAGCCCGAGACTGGATGAACATGGAGGCTACATTTCCCCATGGTAGCAACAAGAGATGGCTCTATGGCTGTTGAGCCCTCTGCGTCTGGTGCCGCAGCTTCTGGTAGGCATTGGTGTCTCATGGGAAACCCTGGTATCCCAACTGTATCACATGTGCACCTGCTAGGTTAGGGTTTTGTTGCACCAGCGTGGAGATTGTCAGCACATTTTGGAAATCAGTAGAAGGCAGTTCCCACCACCTCATCGCAGTCTCTAGTTGGCTGATGGCTGTTTCCCAGGAAGTGTTTCTGGTGAGCCACTTAGTAACTGAGAGGAAGATGAAAGCCAGAGGGGCCGTCCAAAATTTGCCATTATTATCTTAATAGCAGGAAACGCTTTTCTGAGGTGGAAAAAGAGAAGTTTGGACTTCAATGCACTAGAAGACAAAGGAGTTTTCCCCCTGATGTATTGTACAGACAAGAAGTAGGAAAGAACTTTTTCGGAAGGTCCCCACTGCAGCGTGACAGTAGATTCTGTGGTCTTGCAGGTTTCCTGTGGGAGGAGAAATCAGTGAGAGAGAGAGATGGGGTGTTTTCATAGTGTGATTTCTTTATTTACTCCAGTCCTGGAACTCAGGTGGTCACATGTGGTATACAAGCAGTCCCTTCTTTCGGAAATCACAGACCAAACACCAGTGTTTCTTCCCAGAAGCAACTCTGAACCTAGATTTAACTCTAGTTAGAGAGATCAAGTCAGAGACCAGTCCTCCTTGCAGTTTGCAACAGCTCTCCCCATGGACCCTGAATCACGGATCTAGTACAAATATGGCATCTCTTCAAAGACACTGCTCCCACATTAAGGAAAAAAAACCCCAATGCTTCTTACAGTTTTAAGGTGCCAACTGGTGCCCCATAGGAATGATATTTCACATTTATATACCACCAGGTGCCTGAAGAATGCCAAAGTGCTTTACAGACTTTGACTTTCTGCATTTCAGCATGGCTTTTGCTGATGTAAACAAGTCATGCACCTATAGATAGTATATTAGAGAGAGAAAAATGTCTCACAATTTCCCTGTGAATAGAGGAAGAGAGAGAGAGTTAGAACCACATGTGACAGATGTTAGTCACATTGCTCAGTGTGCATCTGGGAAGCACTTGTACTATAGTGATGAGGGCAGTTAAGAACTTCAGCAGAATATAACTCCAGAAAAGAAAAGTTTAAGTGAATTCAGCCTCACCCCAAGTGCTGGATTGACTCCTGCAGGCTTTCCAAATTCTGTCATTCATTTGCTCTGTTTCTAAGCCCTAGTCTATACTTGCCGCACTTTTTGGTGGCAGTCGACGGGAGATATGCAAGGTACATAAAATATCTTGCGTATCTCCCGATGACTTCCTTACTACCCCTTACACACTGACCTAAGCTGACTGGAAATGGCGTCTGGTCAGTGGAGTGCTACTCTAGTTACGGGGCTGGAGTTACAGCTTCAATTCCGTGTTCAATTGAGCGCGTCTTAACAAACCGCTCAGTCGAACATGGAAGAGAGCATTGATGGCAGCGAATCTGCCATCCTCAGTATAGACATAGCCTAATTGCTAACTAGACCTTAGACATAAGGCATACATTTTTAACGGTGATGGTGATTTACTGTTGGAGCACACTAGAGGTGATTCTCCATTTCTTGGTATTTTCAGATCCAGGTTGGATGCCTTTCTGGAAGGTCTGCTTTAATCGGACACAGATTCCTGGAGTCACCCTGAGATTATGGATCTGTCACAGGAGTGGGTGGGTGAGATTCTGTGGTCTGCAATGAGCAGGAGGTCAGACTCGGTGATCATGAGTGGTTCCTTCTCACCTTTAAAATCTGAATGTTTGATGCAAAAGCGTAATTCTGGGAGATTTCTGTAATTCTCATGAGATTTCATTAATATTTTCAAAGTGACTCGAGGCTCTTGGTTAAAAGTTACTATCAAGGTATTATTGATTATGTATTGTTAGCTTTCATCGTATTAACAAGGGCAGAATCCAGCAGGTTTTTTGGACTTACTGGGTATGCATACATCCTGACTAAGGTTATATAGCATAAACCTTAAATGGTATGATAAACTTGGCATGAAGCTATTGGATTTGAAGTGATTTTTATTTTGTTTTAATTTTGGAAGCAAAAAAACCTCTGGTGTAATAATTCAGTGATTTCTGGTGGTTTTGCCTTTTTAAAAAAACTTTAATTAAAAACGTATATGTAAGAAATTTGAACAATTTAGGACCAAATGCTGCTCCCTACTGTGCTGGTGCAGTTCCCACTGACATTGCTGGGGTCCCACGGTTGTAATGGAGACCAGAATGTAGATGCTTGGGATTTAGAGACTTTGCCTGGGGAGTGTCCCTATCTAAAAGAACAATGGTTAGATCAAACCTAATGGAAATGGTCACAAAATTACATTTTTCTGCATCTGTCTTTCCCTGTCTTTCAGATGTCTCTCGTCTTGGATCTTGTCCACAGGGGAACACTGTACAGCTTTCGCTTATATTGGTTTTTAAACTAATATATTTAAATTGGTGTGAACACCGCTATTGATAGTCTCGTTTTGGTTTAAGAGAGACTTATTCTGATTTATCTGAAACCTGTTCCCAGTCGATTTAAGCTAACCTGAAAAATGCTACTTTTTTATTGGAATAAGAATATCCATGCAGGGGTCTATAACAATTGAACTAAATTACTCTTTTTTTATATTACAGTAGCAGCTGGGAATCTGGGTCAGGTATCAGGCCCCTGTTATGGTAGGTGCTATACAAACATAAAACAAAAAGTCAGCCTCTGTACCAATGAGCTTGCAGTCAAATCCGTTTAAGTTCATACCCTTAAGTGAAACTGATGCAACTTTCTTGTAGAGATTAATCCTAAAACCCAACGTTATTAGTGTTTCGTGCAAATTAATTACCCCCAACACTTTTATTGTTGAAAATTATTTGCTTCAGACATAAAGAATCCTGAAACTGAAGTTATTAGAGGTGTTCATTTATGCTAAAAGAAGGAACCCCAGAACTTTTAGGGTTTTGTATGTGAAGACTGCATCTAATCTAATCTAACCTAACCTAATCTAATCTATTCATCCTCCTCCCCGTCATGCTGATATCTGGGTAGTTCTCTTTTGGATTTAAATATCCCCTGGAGGATGTTGAAAGATAAGCACAATTGTGCAGGGAACCAGGAAGGGAAGGTGAGCATAAACAGAAAGTGAAATTGATCAGGCGGGCTTCCCCATTGTACATGTATGTGGCTAACTCTGCAAAACTTCTGCCATCAGTGGTGAAAACTAAGCCAATTCGGTGTTGAGTGTGGGTGAGTTCTCCTCATTTGAGAGGAGGATGAGGAATTGCTGATTCATCCTTTGGGTTTCTGAGAGGAGGTGCCTCTGTGGTGTGAGCTGGAATCAGAGCACCCAGTGGTCACCTGATTGATTGTCAGTCTCCCTCACTCGCAGCCTGGTGGGAATTCTCAGAAAGATCTCAAAGCTACAGCAAAACCGAGGTAAATGGTGTGTTGTAATATTAGCAGATGATAATGCAAACCGCAGGCAAGCCAGAGGCTGGTGGGAGGGAAGAGGAATGGATAGGCTTCCTTGGCTGGAAGACATGCTTGTTACAGCCAGGGAACAGAGCGGGGACTTTTTGGAGGTGGGGGAGAAGTGGGAAGAGATTTCTCTAGCTTTCTGGATCACTGAATCATTATGGAATTTCCTCCAAGCACGAAGGCTACTTTTCCTGGTCCTTTGGGGGAAGAGGATTGGTGTATGATGAGTGAAGTTGATTTTAGCATGGAGTGATGGGGGAGGGCTAGTGAGAAGAAACACGTCTCCCCTATGTCTGCCATATCCCATGGAGGGGGTATGAGGATAGAGGCTCCCAGATGAATTGGAACCTCAGAGTTGTGTAATCTAGTGTGGAGGGAACCATCCATGCTATTGCCATGCAGAACTCAAGATGTGGGGATGGGAGGCGAGGGGAAAATGATGCGAGCAAGCTACTAAATGCCTGTATAGCCGCTAATATGGAAAATACAGCTCTGCCCCCAGCACGCTCAGAACACAGGGGCATAACACTGCCCAGTGTGAAGACCTGTGTCCTCTTGCTCCCCTGGATTGTCGTTCCCTAATCCTTCACCCCATCTCTCTTCTCTATACACTCATTGAGGAAGCTCAGCTACAGTGTTGACAATCAGACACAGCTGCTTTGGCCAAAATCTCCTTTGTTGCTAGTGATCAAGTTGGCACCACTCACATCCTGCTAGTCTGAGTCTTAGTGCAGCTCACAATGAGAGCCCAGGCCTAGGGGATGCCCCATATGGGCTGGATCCTGATCTCGGTGGTCTCAGCAGTGCACCAGAGACTTCAGTGGATTTACACTGGGATAACTGAGAGCAGACTCAACCATAACCTTCAATAAACCCTAAAGTGCAGGGCTCGGGGTGCGGGGGGGAGGAGCAAAGCTGGTGCTGTTGATTTCTCTATGGTCAGTTACATTTTTACAGCTGGGAACTCTGCCCTCCATTAATTAACATGCGTGAGAAGTGGGCTCGGGAGTGGGACAAAGGTATGAAAAGAGGGACAGTGGCACGGTCTGTTTGGGAAGTCAAGTCACACTCTGTTCCTTTGACTTGTTTATTATTGGGTATGAGCAACAGCTGCAGCTCCTGTAGCCAGGGAGGCTGAGAGCTCATAGGGAGATGGAGGGATGGTACAGTTACATGCAGTCCACCTTCTGTTAACCCTCCCGGCAGCCTGCTAAGGGCCAGCCAATGCACATTTATAAATACTACCTGCTTCCCACCACTATGGTGCATCTTCCAAAACAACAGAGGTGAGGGAGGATCAATGGGGACTTCACGTATGTCTGCATCCCTTAGGAGAGGATATAGGGTTCCTGCATCCCTTTCATTTGAGGATAAGGGGATAGCTGCCCTTTGACCTGGAGCTGTAATTCCCAGCTCAAGGAGACGGACTGTGCAAGCTTAGAGCTGGCACGCTAAAAGTAGAGTTTATTGATCTGATTCCAAACCCTGTTACCCCTAGTTTACACTGTTGTATCTCCTTTAACTTGTTGGGGGTTACTTCAGATTCACACCTGTCTGAGTCAGAGCAGGATCAAATTTTGCTTGAATACTGGTCTTGTGTGCTATTCTATTCTTTTTGTTAGATTGCTCCCCCACTTCTCCTCATCCTCATGAGCCGTATGGGAATCTTTCCTCTAGAAAGTGCGGCCTTTGCCGAAGTTAATCTGAGGAGTTGCTGTTTTCCCTGGGTATGTGGGGAGAGCCTTTCCCAAGGATATGGCCCAGGTCATTTTGATTTTTCCCTTTGTTCAAAGATTAATATGATAGGTGGGATGGGGGGTCTTTTAATCACTCAGTCCCTGGGTGTTGCCTGGCTCTTCTTTCCTTGTTTCCTGGGTCTCTGAGCTTGACTTGGCTATGTTAAAAAGAGGATTGATTTCCTGCTGTAATTTCATTAGGACAGAGATTTAGTGAGCTTTGCTTACTTGTGGGTCCTGTGTCCCCGCACACTTTTCCAGCAGATTTGCTGATCCCTGTCTGTCTTTTCCATACTGCCTTCCTGCTTCCAATAACTTGTGTCTGGTTTGCCATGAGTGCTTGCCCAGAATCCTTTGCAGAAGTTGCATGGTTCCAAAGTCAAGGAGGAAGAGGAGTGACTGTAAGGGTGCCCAGTGTTTGAGGAGGACCCGATGCAAAGGACGGGGTGGGCATGGGACCAAGTAGGTCATACTCCTTCCCCCTCCCATGTACATACACCTTGGAGATCATGGCCTCCAGCTGGGGGCTGGACTGCTGGCCACGGCCACTCTTTGAAGAATGGTTGATCATTTATCTCTCTCTGCTGCAGGTTTGCTTTTTCTGGGCTTGGGGTGGGCAGGGCAGGAGAAAGGTTGGGAGAGGGCTTTTATTAACCCTGTCACTGTTGCTGCAAAGCCAGGGGTGTGTTGGCTCATCAGAGGGGAGGGATATACCTGGCATGTTGGGTCAGAACCGGGGCTACTGTGTGCCTGAGGCAGCACCTGTTCTGTTAACGTGGTTGTGGGTGGGAGTTCGCCAGAGGTAAATGGGGCTTGTGGGCCCCCCTCCCTCTCAGGGCACCTCCAGAACAGGTCCTGTTGCTCCACAGGATTTGCCGCCCACCCTGCCACGGTCATGTTTTCCCTGTGCCAAATGGCTGGGCTGCTTCTGACTGTGGTATTTAAAGTAAGGAAGGGAAAACATTTGGCCTCTGACCCAAGTGCCTGTTAACAACACAGCGGTCCACGTTGCTGAAATGCCAGAGCTAAAAACAGTCCCTGTGACTCAGTTGCTCATTGGCAAATAAGGGCAGGATGCCAGAGTCCTCCCTCCACCCCGCCCAGCCTACCATGTCTATTAAAGGGCTGCTTCTCCCTTTCAAGGCGGTGGGTCCCCGGTGAGATGAAGAGGGCCAGCCCAGGATGCCACCTTTGCGGCTGTGGGTGGTTGCCTTCCGTCCATCTGCTTCATCGATCTCTCTGCCCCCGCCTGCTTCAGCCATGAAGTAGCGAGAGCAGAATTTCACAGTTTGCCAGTGGACTTATGCGGCTGGGCTCCAGGGATGTTTGGAAAGAGTAATGTCAGTTCGCTCTCTCCCTTGATGCCTGTTCCCCGGCAGCTCGGCCCCTTCCTAAAGCGACGGGAATGTTTAGCAGATTTCATTCCTGGTTCTCATGGCGAGCTGCATAGCCTTGTTTCCCAGGTGCATTGCTTATGTTGTGCCCACACCGCTTAGGCTTGGAGCAGGCACTCGATGAGATTGGGCTGGACAGCGGATGGGTTGAAATGCGCGGCAAAGCCTCACTGGTGTGACAGTAGTACATTGGTAGTAAATCATTGATGTGCCACGAGAGGGGCAGATCTCGGACGCCCATGTTAAGTTACTAGTGCACAGCCAGCGAGCCCGTGGTGTGCTGCCCTTGCACAGGTAGGCCACCAGCGTGCATGACCAGTATGCCAGTAGTGAACTGGTGATACTAATGAGCACACGAAGGCAACCCTGCCAGTTGCGTACTTTGGAAATATAGCGCCTCTGCTCCTCTAGTCCACTAGCAGTTGGCTTTTCCCTTCTGATACACCCAAACAGCACTGCTGTCACTCCAGCGTGCCAGCAGCTCACGAGCGGTGCCCTGTTGAGACACAAGTGCCCCCCCCATTATTACTGGCCTTTCTGGGGGTGTGCAGGGCTTTCCTGGGACGGAGAAGAGCCATGTAGCTGACAGGTGCTCTGGAAAAGGTTCAGAGGGTTAGTCCCTAGCATTTAAGGCCAGATGGGACCATTAGTCATCTAATGTAACCTCCTGCGCATCACAGGCTATTTAGTTAGGACCAGTCCTTCAGAATTCAGCATGTGCAGAGATGTGGCCTCCTCGGACTAACCTTTGTTGGGAGCTGCCAACACTACAGCAATTGCTTTCTAATGATACAGCTGCCATGGGCCTGCCAAGGGCTGAAAATAACCTCAGCATCACCAGCCAGGCAGCTTATTTTTTTTGAGTGTCAGCGAGGGCTCACGGGATACCTGAGGTTTGTCACGAGCTCCCCCACAAGTTCCAGTCCGTTGGGGACACTATCCTTTTGTTCATAGTGTCTCTCTGGCTTGGGTGGGTCGTACCTCCGGCCTTCCCCTCCGGGAGTGGTCTGTTGTAAGGTGTCTGCTTTGGCCATTCCGTTGTGGAGAGCTTGGGTAAAGAGGCTTTCCGCAGCTTTGATCTCTTCTCTCCTCTCAGTTTGGGAAGTGCAAGGTAATTTCAGGATCAGGCCTTTTGAGGGTTAGCCGGACTAGCTCCTTCGTTCTCAAGGTGCACCGTGAGCTGCGTGTCGTGGGAAACCAAATGACTTGGAGATTGGCAGTGGGTTACGGAGTCTGGCACCGGTTCTGAGCCCACCTGGGTCTCAGTAGGGACCAAAATTCTTCCCGTCTGGCTGGTGGAGGTGATCACGGTGGGACTCGGTTCATCCAGTTGCAGACAGGTGCCTGCCTGGGTTGCCTAAGTTGCCGTCCTGTGGAGTGGTGGGAAGGGCCTCCCCTTGCATCAGTCTCAGGAGGGGCGAGCACCTGTGGGCATGGAATCCCCATTCTCGCTCCGTGGAGTCCCACCAGGGGAAAGCTGGGGCCACGGGGAGAAGCTTGCGTGGTGGCTGCTCGTGCCGTCCCTGCTCCGTGTACACTGTGTACACTCCATTCTCCAGGGCCATCAATCTGGCACCTTTCACCAGTACTAAGCCCGTTTCAAATCAAAGATGTATCCAATTTCTCTGCGCCTCAGGGTGATTCTGGGACTGTTGCCATCTGCCAGCTATATCCTAGGAGGCCCCCATCCAAGGGGCGCATAGGATGCCCAGGGGATAGCTGTACCGTGTCCCAGTATGCTCATGGAGAGAACTAGCCCGTGGCTTGCAGTTGTACGTGTCCAGTTTTGGTATGCGTTAACAGAGCCTCAGGGGAGTCTACTGAGGAGGGCGCTCAGCCCTCTCCTCCTCCCCCCCTCTCCAGCACATGGAGATGGGGTCTGTATGCATTAACTGCTAAATGAACAGAGGTCTTCGGTGTCTCTCCTAGCTATTTAGCTTTTCACTTGTCAGTGGATTTAAAGATGGGCCCTTCAGCTCAGCTGGCCTGGAAATTCTGGCAGCGGGAGCCCTGCTATAGGGGCTCTCTGACCCCAAACACAAAGGGGGGATGCGGTAAATAGACTCTCCACAAGGGAGGGTGTGTACTAGAGGCCTTTGGCCTGGGCACCAGCTGTGTGAGCTTTCACACAGAGGCCTTGTGGTGGTTCCCCTCTGAATCGGAGCCTCACCACGGGAGTTCCCGTTGGTGCCAGCCAGGAGTGTGAGGGTCCTGGCATCCGTCCCGCTTCTGTGCCAGGAGTTAGCTGTGCATCTGAACTGCTGTTCACTGCTCTCTGGCATATTCCCAAAGGCACCTATTGCCACAAGGAGCCTGAATCATGAAGCATGCGTGGTGGCAGGTATTTGTGAGAGCTGGCTGTGTGCATACAAGAGCCCTCATCCTTCCCCCCACAGGGCATCGGAGCCACCTGTGGATGTCCTGCACTGTGACTTGATTGTGCCTGCTGTGGGTGTGCAAAGGAGCAGGGAAAATGCTGCAGTGGGGTTTTGATCTGTAGCTACAGTTGCTCCCGTCCTGCTTACACGCACTTTTCTGCATGCACCGTCTTTGAGTACAGCAGTTTTGCATGCTCATCTGCTCCTGATAGGTCAGTCTAGTTCCATGCGGGTTGCCCTCCTTTTGGGGGCAAAAGCTGCGATGGTTGTATTCTCTCCCCCCCCGCCCCCAGCTTGTGCAGTCCCCAAATTGGGGATGAGGTGGGAGACAACATACAGGTTTGTGTGTTCTAAATGGACAGGGGCCACTTCTCCTACATCAAGGCACCCTGAATTTGGGGGAACAGATTGTACCTGAATCCAGACTTTGTACCTGTTGGGTTGCGAGCCTGGCCTTTGTCCACTGCAGATGATGAGGTCTGATTCTCCGTGATCCCTGGCACCTTCTGCAGTCAGTCACCCAGTGCAAACCTGAGCATCAAACCCTACTGAGTGGGGCTGGCAAAGATTTGCATCCGCTCCGCTCTCGTGGAAATAACTCCATGGGGTGCAGGGAGAATCAGGCCCCTGGTGTGGTCACTGGCGCTTGTGCAAGGTGAGTGTAAAACTCTAGTACGTCAGACTTCTCCCCTCGCTCACACTTGGGGCAATGGTTGATGTCCTCTTTGCAAAGGTGGCAATGAGTCTGCAAACTGCAAAGCAGGGGTTAGCTCAGGGTGTTGGCTTAGCTCCTAACAGCTTGTCTGGGGACGGTCCAAACTCATGTCCTGGTCTTCGTTCGCTTCAGTTCCAGTTCACATTGGCCGAAGAACTGGCTAAATCATGGGCATTAACAGTCCAAGGACCGGCAAGACACTGACGTAGGGTAACTCAGTATCTGACCAGATACACTAAGCCATTGGGCAGAATGCGATTCATTTACAAGGGCAAATGCAAATATCAGAGCTCACTCATCTCTGAAATGCACCTTGTTTCCTTTTGAATTCCCCGGCACTTTGCTATGACTGTGTGCGTATTAGCTGTCTCTCCCTTCTGTTTCCCATCATTGCTCTCACTGGTGATATGAATGGCGGGACAAAAAGTTAGACAGCTCTGCTTGGCAGCTGAGGGTCTAGCCGCCAGGATATTTTGCCCTGCTCAGAGCAGGCCTAGCTGACTCAGGTAAAATGCTATTAGCACGCCTACATTAATGGGTAGTTCTAGGGGAAAATTAGGGGACGTTTATGGGGAAGGGTAGCATCAGCAAGGCCTGGGTGAGAGAGAATTGGGTCCCGTGGCTTTTCACCAATTGTGACCTGAAACCTGCAGCTTCCGTTTCATTAACCCTTTCATTGTGCTATTCTTGTGCTTGATTGTGCCATGTCAGGTGTTCCTCTGTTCCCAGAAGTGCCATCCTGGGGATATGTGAAATCAAGGCCCTGACCTTTGGGGTCAATAAGAATCACATGGCTTTTTCGCAAGAATAAAGGTGTTATTCTCAGGCTCCTGGGCAAATTCCAGCTTGGGTGTCTGGATTCCACCTATTAAAATTCCATCCTCTCCCCCTCCAGTTTCTGTTTGATCCATGATTCTTCTTTGCATCCTGCTACTACTCAGAATAGCTATGCAGCTGTTAGTCAAATCATTCCCTCTCCTTTCCCAGAGGACGCTGCATTTCAGCTGTGGGAACAGGGAGGCCTCCATCCGAAGGCGAGAAGTTTGTAGAGGGCTTTGAGCGCCATTTGGACAAAGGGCAAGTTTGGTGCTGAAGGCACAGGTGTGGGGGGGCCACTTCCCCAGTCCTTGGGTAAGTCACATCACCTGCCTTTGCCTCAGTTTCTCTGTCAGGAAAATGTAGCTGATGATTCCTGCCACACATGGGCGTTGCATGGCTTGGTTAATAAAATGTCTGCGCAGTACTTTGATATCAATGGGCAGAAGGTGCAAAGGAAGGGTGGAGTACTGTTCCCTAGAGGCTCATTAGGCTCTTTGGGAGGTGTATGTACCTAGTGGTTAAAGCAGAGGGCTGAGAATGAGGCCTCAGCATTATTCTTGTCTCTGCCACTGACTTCTTATGTGGTCTTGAGCAATTTTTACGTCTTGGTTTCCGTATCTGTAAAATGAGAATAATTACCTCTTTTGTGGGGCGAATTAATTTAATTAATTGATTGATGACTAAAGAACTGTGAGATCCTTGGATATTACAGTGTAGTAATAATTCCCAGCTGCTGCGAGTGCCACGATCAGATTGTGGAGTGGCTGAAGAGAGTTGCTGTAGTCCTACTGGCTGGCAGAAAGGAACTATAGACATGCACCTCGACCTCCTGTCCCCATGCAGGGGGGCAGCTGAGTGTGACCTGCCAAGTTCTGCCTCTTCCTACACATCACAGGTGGCTGCTCAAATCCAGTGCAGCTTGTGGGCAGCAGTGGAGAGGCAAGGGTAAAGTGCGTGTCTTCTTGGAGAGGTCACAGACCGTGTGTTGGGAGCGCTGGAGATGTGGTGATGCCTCGTGGCCGTTGGCTCATTGGTTCTATTTATTTATTTTAGCCTGGCTTAGTAATTTCTTGTCACGTTAAGAGAATGAGACAAGCAGTCCTGGGGCCTTTTGCAACTTCCTCTCCTCGCTGCTGCTGTGCGCTAAGTTAAAAGCAGGGCTCTGAAAAATGAGGAAATACAGGAGTGGTGTACGAGTCGGACAGATCTACCCAGGCAGTGAGGTGGGGATACTGCGTGCTGTCACCTTCCTACAGAGTATCTGATCTCATCTCTCCACTATTCCAGGCTGCTGGGAGCCACGCTCGGCATTCAGGTAACAGGCCTGTGAGCAGCGGTGTGTTGCACGTTCCTCTTTTCCCACGTCTGCTGGGTGCCAGAAGGAGCCATGCACCCTGCTGTCCTTCGAGGACAGGAGAAGGTGCGCGGGTACAGAGAGTACTTGTTTCACTATGTGATGGCAAAATATTTTGGTTCCCCCTGGCAGCGGGTGTGGTTTTCAGGGCCATGGTTTAATTACCAGGGGTCTCTGAGTATGGAATGTCTTCTAAGGGAGAATAGCCCGCTTTGGGTGTGGAAGGAAAAGGCTTTGCAATGTAGTGGTGCCCCCAGAGAACACGGTGATTGAGAGACTGGGGTTCAGAGAGCTGGGGGAGCTGTCTGGAGGAAACTGGATGGCTGAGCTTTTGGCTGTCTGTTGTAATTACAATTTAAGAGTGAGAAAACAAGAATAAGCCAAAGCTGCTGGTCCTGGAGGGGTGATGGCAGGAGAGGCTGGGCAAATCTCAGCACAGTTAAGCGTCTCTGCCTGCCTCCTTTCTTGTCTGCTCTGTATTCTGAACCAGGGAGGCAGGCGTTCGGTTCAGAAGTGACATGGGGCAATTTCATCACCTCCACATCCGTGTACCTCCCTCATTGCTGCTCTCTGTCCACCCCTGTGGTGCATGCCAGCCGTACTTTGGTGCTCTCTCGGCACCAGCTGTGTGGTCCAGGGTGCAGCTGGGAGTCCAGTACAGAGCCACCTCTCTAGTGCCTCCATCTCGTGTGGGGTGAGGGGGCACGGTGATGAGAATGCCCTGGGCCATCTGCGGTGCCTGGTCTGCTCTGGCTGGAGGCTGTCAGCTGGAAGGCGGCACAGTGCCTGTTGTGCATGTGGTAGGGAGCTCAACGTGGAGTAACCAGCTGAGAGATGCACCGTGTCTGTGCCAGCTGTGAGCTGTTGGTGTAGAGGTGTCCACTAACCCTCCTGGCCCTGGTGTTGCGGACACCCATGGTTGGAGACAAATCTAGAGCGAAGGTGTTCGGAGTGTCCTCTCTTCCTGATCAGAGAGTCCGTGATTTCCGGCCTCCCCAGCTTTTAAACCATGAGCTGGGACCTGCACCTCTGGACCCCAGAGTGTCCGGGGGCTTGTTCCTAAGTTTTAAACACAGGTCTGGCCATCGCCTGTGCTTTTTTTTTAATGTCCCTGCAAACTGGGTGTGGCTCTGAGCCACTAGCAGCTGCATGATTGGGCTGAGTTTCGGTGCTCTTATTTAGACAGGTTGGTGTGTTTCTTGGGTCTGCTTCTCCAGCATCTGTACAAGGGTGTTAGTGCCACCCTTGGATGGGCACTGCCCTTTCCTTCCTTGACTCTCAGAGGCATTCAGAAAAGAAAAAGAAGGAAGGAAGATTTTTTTTTATTTTTTTTTTTTTAAATAAAGGGACAGAGTTATTTTCACTTCTTTCTTTTCTGTTTCCTTTTCTAAATACTTGATTTCTCAGTGAAGCGGCACAAACAGAGAGTCAAAGGTCAGATCTCTTCCCAGTCCCCCCCCCCCCTTCCACCCACCGGTTCTTCCCCGCTTCCTGTTGGCTCCCCGTAGCAACTTTTCCACTGCCTGGGAGTGAATATTCTAATTGATTTTTCCATTCATAAAGCGCCCTGATTGGCTGTGGTAGGGGGCATGGATCAGCAGTCACAGTGGGCTCCCTCTCAGTGCCCAGCCCAAATTGGGAAAATAAAGATCCAGCCAGCGGACTGAATTCAATGATGAATCCCAGTGACATCCTGCCTGTGGCTGGAGACGCATACATACGATCCACTGTGGCCGAGTGACTGGGGATTAGCAGTGGCCGTAGAACCGCCCCTGCTTGGGCTCTAGCTTGGGTCATTTCTGCTGGTTGTGGCCTGTAGTTCAGTCTCTAGTTGGACGCTGTGGAAGGTATCGCAGTTCATCCTCGTGTGCAGAGTCCCAGCAGAGAGGTTTCCCTCAGCTCCCTTGTAAGCACGGTGGTGGGGCAGTATAGTGGGAACTCGACCTGTTGCGTGTAGCGCTGTGGGTCAGTCTCTGGGGTGGCCACTTTGGCTCCCCCGTGCTGCTGGACAGTGGGATGCCCCTGGCAAATCTGTTACTCCATAGGGCAGTGGTTTTCCAACTTTATTCCTCAGGACTCCGTTAAAAAAAATAATTTCTGCCCATGACCCAAAAGTTGCGTCTTGGAGCAACGCATTCCAGTCTTTTCACAGCAGCAGCAGGGAGTACCACGACCCAGTACTGGGTCCCAACCCCACGTTTGACAACCAGTGCCGTAGGGGATCCTGTCTGCCTGTGCATAGCATCCAGTGCCTGATGCCCAGGCATGTAATTCAGAGGAACTCCTTGCAAAGCGGCCGTATCCGTGATACCAGATCATACAGCCCCACCTCCCAAGCCTTGGGCACTCAGACTGCCCTGTGAGGTTAGTGCCCTGCCTGCGTATTATCTGTAGCAGGGCTAGGTGACTATGCCAGGAGTATTGCATCAAGTGACTGATTGGGCTGTCCTTATCCCTTGTATTTATGGGCCTGTGTGTAATATATTATTTACTCTGCATTAAATGTGTCCTCCGTGGTGAAGCCCAGCTTTTCCTCTGCTCTGGTGTTCCCGCCAGCGTGCATCTCTGGCAGCCGCTCGCCAGTGCTCTGGTAGCACTTGCTCCTGCAGCAGAAGTGCAGAATGAGTTTGCAGACGCAGCATCCCATCCCTCTTTCCCACTGTTATGTAACGTGCTTTACGCATTAGTGTAATTCAGAGCGGAGAAGCCAGCACCACAAGCTGCTGAAGTCTCAAATAAGCCTTGAAATTCAGCCCTGTGCAGGGGAGCCCTGCATGAGGCCTACAGGGCTGGATTTCATACCTCTTTTTCAGCCACCTCAGAGTGAATGCTACCATATGGCTGGCAATTCCTTCTCCTTGGCTCTGGTGGGGGTCTGTAACCTTAGCCATCCTGTGTGCTTTGCATGTGCTATATCAGGAAACTGGCTCGTTAGGAGCTTTATTTTTAACCCTGATTTTTATTTTGTTCGAGCCCACTGACTGGCAGACTCAGGTTTCCCCGAGTCATTCCGTGGCAAGGGTGGGCCCATTGCTTGGGTGATCCGGATGGCAGGAAATTGGGGAGGGGGGTAGATCAAGGTGTCAGCATCTTGCTGCGTGAAGGAAAAGCTGAGCCATCAGCAGCGCTTAGTGTTAGGCTGGCATTCCTGCTGTATAAATAACTGCAGGGCATATTATTATAGTGGCGCTGGGTGTGCTGAGCCAAACTGAGTGAGAATTGGCTTCCGAGCAAGCGCAGCGGAGCCTGGTAACAGGCAACTCCACAAACCTGGTCCGTCGCTGAGCAGTGGCCGTAGGCAACTTTGGAAAACACACCCTGTTGCTGAGCAACTTTCCCCGATGCGTCAGGTGTTGCTGTCCCTTGGTAGATTTATGAACGGTCAGTAAAAACCACTCATGGGGTGTGATTCCCTGGTGCTTCACAACAGAGGCCATCATTTGCACCTGTGCATAAGGAGCACGGCCACTCCCAGCGCTGGCAGCGTTTTTGTATCTGATTTGTACTCACTTTGCATAGGTGTAAATGACACGTCTGGAGCAGTAGAGAATCAGGCTCTCTGAGCTTTTATATAAAACCGAAGATAGAGAGATAGGATCCAGTTCTGTGCTCAGTTACACGAGATATGTTCTTGGTGGAAATACTCCAGATTGACACTGGTACAAACGAGAGAACTTAATAAAATTATGCCCCCAGTGAAAATGCAAAGATTCCGTCAATAAAATGTGTGATGGGAAATAAGTGAGAGAGTTTTTTAAGGGAAATTTAATTTTTTATTCTGGCATCTTCCTTTATATTTCAGTCCATTCATTTATGTACTGTGGACATCAGAAATAAACTTCCACGCTGTACACTTCCTCACTGCATCATCACAGCGAGTGCGATTTTCCTCTGCTGCAAAATGGATGAGATTGGAATTAAGCCCAGTGTCTTGTATAGAAACTTCTCCCAAAGGATCCCAACGCACTTTACAAACATAGCATACTGCAAACTGAAAGACGAGGGGTTGGTCTACACTGCAAAATTAGGTTGGTTTAACTATATCGCTGAGGGCTGCAAAAAATTTCACATCGTATGTGATTTAATTAAGTTGCCCATATGCCCTGCTGTAGACATGGCTAGGAGAGGTAGATTTACTGCGTGGATGGATGGATGAACTCCTTCCATCGCTGTGGTATGTATCTATGCTGCAGATTAGATGAACCGTAGATTTTTCCAAAGAGCTGAAGGCCAGATTTTCAAGTTCTCAGTGTCCAGGATTGGGCCAAGTTTTCCAAAAGGCTCAGCACCTAAATGTGCTGTGTCTCTTGGAAAATCTGACTATTTATTATGCTACCTAAATAGAAGCACTGCTCTTCAGAAAAACGGACAACCATGTTTTTTACAGAGTGTCCAGGTGGATTGAAATGTTTCCCTCTTGGTTTACATGCTATTCTTTCTATTTCATGCATCTGATGAAATGGGACCGTGCCCATGAAAGCTCGTGCAATAAATAAATGTGTCAGTATTTAAAAGTGCTGCCAGGACTCCTTGTTGGTTTGGCTGAACTAGACTGATGCGGTTCCTCCTTTGGAATGTATCTCTGCGTTTAAGGTGAACATGCTCTATTTTCCGTTTCATTCATCTGACAAAATGGGATTGTGCCCTTGAAAGCACAGGCAATAAATAAATGTGTAAGTCTTTAAAAGGGTCACATGATTCCTTGTTCGTTTTTCTGAAATAGACAGCTACCTCTCTGGAGCTTGACCCTTAGTGTAGCTGATCTCTGGCTAGGATCCCTGGTGTTTTTTGCTGTTGTTTTGTGTGTTCTTTTCTCTTTACTCTGCAATTGGGCCCTAAAATGCTACATTTGGATCTGGATCCAAATTCAGAGCTGTACAGCTATTATATGAACTGACTTTTGTGCAGCATGGTGTACATTATGAAAGAGCGCCAGCGTTCCACCCCAGAGACAGCTGCTTTTGAGTGGTAAATGGGGCGATCCATGTGTAGAATTTGAAGATCTGTTTCTAAAGCTTGCTGGGATCCTTTGGGATTAATGGATTTTAAATTTGGCAGGCCTGTGTCTGATTCTCCTGTAAATGACCCCTGTGTAAATTTGGAGTAATCTCATACATATCAGAGGAGTTGCACTGCGGTGAGTGAGAGGAGAATTGGAGCAGTAGGTCGCATTCTCTCCTGCCATAGCTCTATTGGCCCTGTGTGTTATTCCTAGATGGCAAATGCCTTCGTAGTATCAATGTGGAAACTCCCCGACAGGTGACAGCAGAAGCAGCCTCCCAGCAGGGTGACTCGGCCAGAAGTACATCCCAGACTGCAGGGAATGAATCTTCCTCTCTTGGTTCCCGCTAGCACCCAGTGGCCATGATCGCCTCTCTGTTGTTTCCCCGAGGTGCGAATCAGCCAAACTCCACCCCCGGTCCCTGCGAGCCAAGGAGGGGCAGCTCTCTGCTGTCGAATTCCTGGCATGACTCTCGGCTGTGACTTTGCAAGGCTCCCCTTTGTAGCTCAAGGCTGCGCACACAGCGCCTTTGTTAGCCTGTGCTCCCTTCAGCGGGGTCGGGGCGCTGAGCACGTCAGCAGCAGAGCCATCGCTGCTTCTGAGTGGGCCGCTGCGTCCCAGATGCAGGGAGCAGCTTCATGGATGCCGCTGGCCTGGGTACTGCCTAGGGGGGGCGAGCGGCCTGCTGGCTCAGGGACATCTCACGCTCTGACGCACGGGGCTGAAATACCAACCCTCGGCGGCGTAGTTGGGGACCAGGTCCTGGGGATCCAGTTCCTAATGCACACTGGGCCATGAGGGACCCTGCTCTGGATGCTCAGAACTCTCTTGCTCCTCCATTGTCCTTGCTGATTTGTACCTGCTTCCTGTCCTCCTCCACTGCCCCTGCTGTTCTGGTCCCTCAGCCTGCTGCCTCCAACCCCTCTGAGTTTAAGATCCATCCTCCTCTCGCCATTTGTGAGCTGTACAACGTAGGGGTGTGTGAATTACAGGCTCCAGTTTTTGAGATCTCTGCAGGACTCCTGTGCAAGGGGCCACAGGGCTGGGGCAGGTATTCTAGCCCCACGGCTCACCAGCCCTGTCCCTCCCGCTTGCCCTCTGCATGGCTCCAGGCTGCTTTGAGGCAGAAGATGCTGGAAGCCTGTATTTTGCCAGGCTCAGGACCTTGTCCAAACCGTATGAGCCTGAGCCCTGTGCGGCAGCTTGAATGCGGCCTGGCTGGGGTGGCTGTGAGGTTATTAGCAGAACCTGAAGTGAATGCTTCCCTCACTCCACCTCCCCAAAACCCCTTGAACTGTCTCTTCACCTGGTATAAATCAGTACGGCTCCATTGACCTGAACAGCGCTACGCTGATCTACATCAGCTGAGGATCTGGCCTTCTGAGAAGGTGCTAGGCATGGTCCAAACACAGAACATACACCTGCGTGATGGGGTTCCAGTATGTGACTGGATTTCCTAAGTGCTTTGTTAATGCACGCACCCAATAATAATTCATCGTGGAGCAAGAGAGGCAGTGAAGCTAAGGGAAAGGGGAAGTTACCCTACAGCTGGTTTGGGGTCAGACGAGAGCAGACATAGCAATGAACGCTATCTAGAGAAGTGCACATACACAGCATGGGTGTGGGGATATGGCCTGGAATGGAATTGCCCTGTCAGAATGGGACAGGTCAGTGACCCCAGCAGGAGGAGAGACTGAAGGAACTGGGCTTATTTAGTCTACAGAAGAGAAGACTGAGGGGAGATTTGATAGCAACCGTCAACTACTTGAAGGGGTGCTCCAAAGAGGAGCGAGCTAGGCTGTTCTCAGTAGTAGCAGAGGACAGAACAAGGAGCAATGGTTTCAAGTTGCAGCTGGGGAGGTCGAGGTTGGATATTAGGAAAAACTTTCTCACTAGGAGGGTGGTGAAGCATTGGAATGGGCTATCTAGGGAGGTGGTAGAATCTCCATCTTTGGAGATTTTTAAGGCCCGGTTAGACAAAACCCTGGCTGGGATGATTTAGTGGGAGTGGTCCTGCTTTTTAGCAGGGGGTTGGACTAGATGACCTCGTGAGGTCCCTTCCATCCCTATTGTTCTGTGATTCTATGACATGAACAGGGTGTTAGCCCTTAGTACTGGCCAGCCATGTGGCCAAGAATACAGCTGGCCATGAGAGAGGCATTGGGAAGAATGTTTTCTCTGTAAGCAGAGTTGTCATCCCCTGAAGTGACCCTTCCCTTCCCTGCAATGTGTTCCCCTGTCCTGGGGCCAGAGGTACCTGCTTAATGGGGAAGGAAGTGGTACTGGAATGGTAGATCCAGCCCCAGGCATCCCTCCCCTGTGTAGCTGCATGCTCTTGGGCCTTTCCTAACGATCTCCGTCCAGCCCTGATTGCCTCTTCGTTTCCCCACTGTTGACATGAGATCCAGTGTCTTCCTGAATATAGATGCCTGGAATCCAGGGTAGGGTCATTCAGGGACACAGCCTGCTCTGGCTGATTTATAGAAGGCCGTTTGGTATGGTTGCAGCTCCCCATTTGTGCCATTTTCAGGCGCCAGCAGTGCAGCCCCAGATGCAGGTTTAATCTGGGTTTAGACTCAGCTAATGCAGATAACACCTTGCACAAGGAAGAGCCCTTTTTCTCTCTCACCCTTGGCAGAAGCCCGCCCCTCAGCGAGTCATTTTTTGCCCGCTTTGCTGTACAAGCCAGTCAGTGGGGTGGGCATGGGCTGGGGCATCCCGTATCCCATTGTAGCTGTAGAGAGAGGAGGAGTTAAGAGCTTTGTGGGGAGTGAGGTTTGCAGAAGTGGGGAAATGGCTGGAGTGGTGGAGAGAAGGGGGTGAGGTGGCTGGGAGAACTGGAGCCAGAGAACGTTAAGCTGTAATCCATCTGGTCTCTGTCTGTCTGTACTTGGATCTAGTTTGTCTGTCTATGACTGGCTGTCTCTAGATCCGGATCTGCTCTCTTTCTTTGTCTCTGTCTCTATGTCTGACTGGGCCAGGTCCCCCACTGGCATAAATGCCTAAGCCACTGGAGCTATGCCACTTGACACCATGGCTATGTCTACACTCAGAAAGTTAGGTTGACTTTCTAAAGTCGACTTAGAGAGTCTACACTAGACTCTCTAAGTCGACTGGATAGGTGGGGGGAGAGCCAGCCTTGCAGGCCTGGCTCTCCCCAGACCAGGAGGCCACTCGTGTCTCATCCCGGCGAGAGCCAGCCGTGCAAGGCTGGCTCTCCACAGGACAAGAAACCGCTCGTGGCTCCTCCTGGCCTGGGTGAGCCAGCTGGCGCACGGCTGGCTCTCGCCAGGACGAGCCGCCCGCAGCTTCCTGGGGAGAAGGGAGCCTCCTGGGATCTCCAGCCAGGGTTCCAGTGGGGGATTCCCTCCGGCTGGAGTCCTGGCTGGGGAGCAATTCTCTCCAGGATTGGGGCTCCTCCTGCAGGGAAGTCGCGGGTCTGGGGAGAAGGGAGCAGGGGCTCCCCTGGGGACAAGGGAGCCATGCAAGGGCTCTCTTGTCCCCTCCCACCCTAGGTCAACCAAGTTGACTTAGGGCATCTACACTGGTGAAGTCGACTTAATAAAGTTAACTTAAACACTAGTTGGAATTAAAATGAGGTGTTATTAATTCAAACTAGTTTTTCCTTAATTCGACTTAAGGAGCAGCCTAAGTCAAATTAAGGAAAGCCCAGTGTAGATGTGGAATAAATTAAGTCGACTTAAGCCTGCTTAAGTTGACTTAATTTATAAGTGTAGACACACCCCATCAGAGGATCTGACCACTACTGAGTGCACATGGGGTCCCTGCTGGGAGATTTTCCATTCTGTTTATGGGTTCTCTACCTTTTCCCTAATGGAGCCTGCATTTCCATCTCACTAGTATCCCGTTCCCATTTAGCAACATGGAAAGGGCAGGGCAGTTGTGGTGCCGTAGTGGTTATTCACGACCCTCTGGGGCTGAGATCCAGTATTTGAAGGTGATGCGAGAGGCTTGTAGCAGAGGTTACATAGGCCAGGTTTGTGTCAGTTTTGCAGGTCTCTCTGTGAGAATGCAGGGAGGTGGGCACAGTACGTGGTCTGGATGGTGTTGCTCAGGACCCCAAAGCTAATGCCTCTCAACTTGCAAAGAGTAAGGAGAGTTTTTAAGGAGCCACAGCTTGCAGGGACCTCACTTGTATGTCCAGCCTGAGAGAGAGCACTGTGTTGGGCCAGTGCTTTGATTCACTCTTGGAAGGAAGAGCTCCCTGCTTAGTGAATCACCAGCACCTTGTCTTGCAGCACCCTGGGCTTTCTGGGGGAGGGCAGAGGAGGGGGAGGGGTGGGAAGAGAGGGGGTGGTGTCTCCTCCAAATGCTGACAGGCCAGGAGGGCTAATGAGACCCCGGTCTGTGGTCTCCGTACTCTAGGCTGAGCTTGCTCCTTTCTCTGGTTTTCATGGCCCTTGTGACTCCCGTGGTTTTCATTCCCCTTCTGTTAGACCTGTTGGCTCCCCCCCCACCCTGCGGGTGAGTCAGAGTGAAAGCAGAAGCTGCTGATCGTTACAGAGGGTGAAGCCAAGCAGAACCAGCCTGACTATTTTAAAACGGGCCTAATTTTCCCCTCCCCATTTCACGAGGGTTTGACCTCACTTTGGCTTCCCTTTCCTCCCCACCCTCACCTCTCCCTCCTCAGGTGATTTGCTCAGGAATTTCCTAAGGGGAAATAGTAGAATTCTCTGCTCTCACCCCCAGCTCCCCCCAAACCATTTCTTGTAAAGCAAGCTGACCGGGAGGGGAAGAAGAAATGCACTGGGTGGCAGAGATTCCTCGGTTGTGCGAGGCCTTGTCTGTGCTCAGTCAGCTCCGGACAGACACCAATGGCTAGCAATCGCAGGTGTTTGACCCTTGCCGGCTGTCTCTTGTCTTGTGTGTAGAGCACAAGCTATTTGGGACAAGGGCTGTCATTTCTTTTTATGTATGTACAGCGCCTAGCACAGTGCGATTCTGGCCTTAGTTAGGGCCTCTAGGTGCTACGGTAATGGAAATAATGAACGACGATGGCGACCCCAAAGTATCAAGAGGGATATGCAAGAGTTTGAGCCAGCTGACCCAATCACGATCTATCCCTGGTTAGCTCAATAGATGCTGAAGTTGACCCAGCTGTTCCACGTTTATGTCCCTGCTGCTGAAAGCGGGGTCTGGACTGGATGGATGGATGGCCACATTGCTGGATATGGGGCAAGGATGACTTATTTCTGTTTGCCGGCTCCTGTGGGAGCGTGGACTGTGGGCTGCTGCGACATACAGCCTCCGTCTGGGGCAGCAAGGGAGGTGGGTTCGTGTTTATCAATGACTGTCGGGGACAAATCTGCATAGCAATTTGAGGTGGGTGGTCATGGCTTGGCGCACATCACATGACCCCCACCTACTCTCTTCCTCTGGGCCCCGTTCTGTCTCCAAAGGGCCCAGAGTGGGTTGCCGGCATCCAGCAGGGCCCTGCTTCTGCAGCGAGAGGCAGACTCACCCTGGAACTGAAGCAGAAGAGTTTCCTTAATTCCCTAGGGCAGGGGTACTCAACCAGCAACCCTATTGCACGCAGCTGCGGCCCATGTGGCGTTGTCAGGGCCATGCATTTAGTCTACCTATTATTCAGAGAGAACTGCATATGGTAAGTAGGTTGAGAACCACTGCCCCAGGGTGACAGCCGTTCTGTGTTCATTTCCTCCTACTCTTCCAGCTCCCGTCCTGCCCTCCTCTAGGCTCAACTTAAGCGAGGCTCAAATAAGCTGTAAGCTCTGCCCTTTCTGCTCCTCCAGTCACTGCTTGCCTTGGCCTGGAGCTGGGGATGCAAATTCAGAGCACTGGTGGCAGCGCCAATTCTTCCTGTTCCCTTCTCCACACCCCAGCAGGCTTCCCCTTTCTACTGTGCCTCAGCCCTGACTCAAGGGGACCCACTCCTGTGTGTGAGAAAGGAGTGGGGCTGCTAGTTAGTGTTGGTGGGTTCTGTGCTGTGGATACTGGTCTGCAAGAAAGTGGATAGAGACCTGCTCTCATCACAAAAGATACAGCGCAGCTACGCAAGGCTCTGTTCTCCTGCCAGTCTCTCCTAGCCACCCTGTCCTCAGTGGAAGGGTTTATTAACAGCTTCCTTGCCAAAGCATGCATGGAGAACATTCATGCAATATCCTCGCCCACTGCAGGTTTTCATTTTCACTTGCTCTCCTGGCTGTGTAGCGTTGCTGTGTGGCTTTTAAACAGCTACTGCTTTCCAGCCGACGAAGGAAGTGGATTTCGAAGGGCTTTTGGGTTCTTCCAAGATGGGAACGTATGGTTTGTTGTCCTCGCAGCTTTATAAAGCTTTTCCTTCCACTGTACACTTGATGTTCAGGATTATTACTCCACGGATGCATTAGCTGGGATTTCTTCAGAGTCAGCCTCATTTTATTAGTTCCGGGCCGCTCTGCTATCATTTCTCGATCCCTGTGGCGTTTATTTCTGCATTTCCCTTGACTTTGCTACCCCTTAAGGCTTAGCATCGTCTTACAAATTTCTCTGCGTCCTCTGTCTTAGTTTGAAAAGTCATCTAAACAAAATGCCACTTAATACCCATCCCCGCAAGACCCCATGGACCCTTATCCCCCCCCTCCTCCCAGCCAGATGAGCTACCATGTATAATTAATTACTTTCCTCTTGCCATTCAATAGCCAGCTTTTGATCCATATAATCGTATTTCTGTCCAAGCTGGCTTGATTTAATTTCCCCCTTAGGATATTGCGTGGCACTGAGTATCAGATGCCTCATTGAAATCCAGATATATTGTATCCATCACGTCCTCTTAGTCAAACATTATGTATTTTGTTTAAATAGAAAAACCCTTCAGATCTGTCTGGCTATATTTATTCCTAAGTAAACCCGAGTTGTTTGGTTTCTATGTTTCTCCTTTAAATATTTCCTCTTGACTTTTGGCAGAGAATGTGAGTAAACTCACAAAGAGGGCTGATACCCTGATTATTGTTTGTTCCATCTTTAAAAATTGATATCAGGTTGGTGCAGGTCATGCACTGGCATGAGGGGCGGGGGTGGAGATGAAACAGTCTGCTAGCAGGTGAAATTCTTTTCCCTTAACGATCCTGGCCTGGATTTTCAAAAGTGACTGGAACTTTTGGACGCCTAATTAGAAACACTGGGAAGTGGCAGGGGGACTTTAAGAGACTCAGGTTGGGTCCCCCACCCCACTAGTCACTTGTGGAGCTTTTCGCCTGTGTCTTTTGGCTGAGATGTAAAACTCGGGGCTTGACCAGCTTCAGGTCATTAGGGAGAGCAACCCAGTGGTTCGACTACTAGCCTGGGACATGAGAGATCCAGGTTCAGTTCCTTCCTCCGTCACAGACTTTCTGCAAGAGCTTGAGCAAGTCACTTAGCCTGTCTGTGCTTCAATTTCCCACCTGTCCAATAGAGACCACAGGAGTGCCTGCCTCACAGAGGGTTATGAGGATAAATGCTTAAAATAAATAAAAGGCTGAGGAACTCAGATACTGCACTGATGAGGGCCATGTCAGTGCCAGGGTCAGACGATAATGCATCTCTCCAACATCACGCTTGTCACCCATAGATGTTGGGTTTTATAGCTGTGGGTCAGTATCACTCTCCCTGTTTTACCAGTGGGGAAACCGAGGCACAAACTAAGATAGTGACTTGCCTGTCTGAGGTCACACAGTAAGTTAGTGGCTAAGCCGGGACTTCGGTCCTAGGACTTGGGTGCGGGGCTGTAAGGAGCCTTTTCACCAGCTCACACTTGGGTGTGCAGTATATTTTCTCCCTTTCCACTCCCTGTAAAGCTCCTTCATGCTGCCAGTGTGGCAAGAAAGGCCTTGGCATAGCTGAATCAGTCCAAATGGCAGACCTACATTAGTCTAGATGTCCTGGACGAGTTCTCTTTGGGCTAATCGCATCCCGTCTCAACGTGCACCCTTTGCCATTTCCACTTGACACACGTTCTCCAAAATACAGTGCTGTTATTACACATTCTAAACAGCTGCTTGTATTTTACCTCAGAGGTGGCTGCCTGGTAGTGGTGGGCGAATTGATTGCTAATACAGATGTAACTCTAGTGAAGGGAATGGGATGGCTTCCATTCTGAGTCCAGTTTTGACATGGCTCCACTCCCCCAAAATATTAGTGTTCTGAGATCTTTTTGAATGAAAAACACTCTTAAATTTAAGTTATTATCTGGGTCTGTGGACTGCATTTGTGTGTGTGTGCGCGCACACGTGCACATGCACGCGTGTGTGTTGGGGAGCAGAGATATGGTATCTAAAAAAATTCAGATGGTCTCCTCCCACACCTTCCACCTCTGGTAAGTAGCATTAATCTCGCTTTGCACACAGGGAGAATGAGATGCGGAGAAGTAAGGGGCTTGTTTGTGGTCCTGAAGCCAAGGATGGAGCCCAAGGAGTCTTGGTTCTCAGACTTGTTTCTTAAATTTAAGATTCTCCTCCCTCCTACTTTCTTTGTTATCAGCATCATGAGTTCCCACATGTTAGTGTTTGCAACGCTTGGAGAAGAGAAAGAGGCAGGAGTCAGAAGTGAATCACTGAGAGGATGGTGGGGGATGGGAGCTAGATAAGTCCTGTCTCCCTGCTGCACATTTCTGTTCTGTATTTGACCTCTGTAGGATTCTTTGGAGTGTCACAATTAAGGGGGGAGTCTTGTGTGTCTTGCCCTTGACAATCGATTGCAAATATACAAGGAAATGTCCCTTCCCTGCCTTGCCAGATGTCTGCTTTTGCTGCTGCATCTTCCCTTCTCCCTTAAATCCACTACCCCCACCCTAAGTGTCTTTAGTTACTGCAGTGTGGAGGAAAGACCCGCTTTGTTCCACCCACCATCTTTCCCAGGTGATGGATGACGGGGAATCCCATTGTGAGCTAGCAATTAGGGCAGCAGACTTTGCGTCAAGACCCCTGGGTTCCACAGCCTGCGTGTGTGTGTGGTTCAGTGCATAGGTTCCCAAAGCTTGTCCTAAGGTGACTCACCAGCTGCGTTTTGACTCCCACCCTTACATGTGCCCAGGCACCACAACCCTGATCTTGGCTTGGTACAGAGCGGAGGGCTGGACAGTGAGCCATGCTTGTGGCACCTCCTGGCCCCACAGGGTTGGCCTCTGCTCATGCTGGAGAGGGGTGTCACAGTGCCATTCACTCAAATTTGGCCTGGCTGCCCCAACTCTTGATGGGCTTATGGTGGGCTCACTCTCATCACCCCCCTCCCGCCCCTGTGAAACCCCCTGTCTGCCTCAGGCGAGGAGAAGGGTGTTTGCTTAGGCAAGGGCCGAATGGTGGTGACCCAGTTAGAACCTTCCCTATGATCCACCATTTGGGCAACACGCAACACTTGTCTAGTGGGAGGAAGAGAGGGTCACAAGTCTGGGTTCTCTTCCCAGCGCCTCCCCGTCTCCATCTGTAAAATGGGGTAATAACTAGCGGGATGGATGAGGCAATAACACTCAGTGCTTTAGAAACATTAGGGACCAGGTAGGGCGGTTCCCTCTGGAGCCCCCTCTTCTCCACAGGCTTCTTTAGCGCTGCTTCACTGCACCTCAATGGGCTCCCATCCCCTTTGTATGGACAAACAAGAGCCCTGTCTGTATCTGGCTGCATCGTTCCCCGTAGGCTTGTGCTGCCTCTCTCTTTCGCCTCCAGAATTTTGTGTGCAGGCTCGCGGGACAGAAGGAGCATTGTTTGCAGTGTGCGAGGGCTAAGGTTTCACTCGAGCTTTGGGTTTAATTACTCCTGACAATCTCCCGACCACCGTCCTATGGAGAGCACCTCTGGGGCTAGGGGAGAAGGGAGACTGGGTGTGGGTCATGCTAACGAAGCTAAGAGGTGGTGCAGAGTTAAACCACGTCATTCCACTTCTTGTGCAAGACTCTCTTCTTTCTTCCTGTTTCTCTCTTTTGCTGTCTCTTTCTTTTTTTTCCACGTCCTCTTTCTTTTCACATATATTTTGTTTTGGGTCCCACCAGCAGCACGTCAACAGGATTTCCCCTGAAGTCCTGGAATAGCTAACTGGCTCTGTACCCTCTTTCTTCTCTCTCTGCCCTATTCTCTTGTCTTTCCTTTTGCATCTCTTCCTTGCCCTCACCACAATCCACAGCTGGGTTCCTCGCCCTTGGGTTTCTCTTGTAGCACTGGAGACACCACCTGGAAGCTCTCCTCTACGTGCTCCCTCCTCCATGGAAATAAGAGGCAGTCTTGGGTCTGTGTGTGTGGGTGGATGGTGGGAGGTGAGGGGCTGTCTGGAACCACAACTGGTCCCTTGTCTCAGAGCTGGGAAGAGTTCCAATCCAGGTCATCCGTTTCAAGCTTCCAGGAGAAACAAGCAGATAACGGTTAGTGACAGGTTGGGTCTAGATCTTGGCCATCGTGTCTATAGGGCTGAGGGCAAGCATCTTTGCCTCCCTGTGCCTCAATTTCCCCACCTGTAATGTTATGCCCATTTTACTGATCCTCCCCCCCGAAGTCCTTGGAGATATCTGGGTGATATCTGATGGCTATTCAAGCTGGATCCCTCGAGCTTCCTTAACCCTCCTGTAGCCCTTGCTATGATCCAACCCATCCCGTTTCTCTCTCTCTCTCTCAGCAGTTCCTTTGTGTTTCTGGAGGAGCTGTGACCTGCCCCACACGTGTGCCATGGCGTCGCGCATCAGCCTGCGGATGCAGCTCATGCGAGAGCAAGCGCAGCAGGAGGAGCAGAGGGAGCGGATGCAGCAGCAAGCAGCGATGCATTACATGCAGCAGCAGCTCCCCATGGCCCCCACGCCGGCCATCAACACTCCAGTGCAGTTCCAGGCCCCTCCCTCTGTGCCAGGAGAGGTCTTAAAGGTACAGTGCAGGCTGGCTGTGTCCTCCTCTCCTTTGGGGGAAGTCTTGGCCATGCTGAGAGCTCTAATTGGTTTTCCCTGCCCGCTGGGTGGCTTCTTAGGTTCAGTCGTATCTGGAGAACCCCACTACGTATCATCTGCAGAAATCTCGGGACAAGAAGGTCCAGGAGTTTATTTCTGAAACCTATGGGAACAAGTTTGCTGCTCACATCAACCCCATCCGGCACTCACCGAAGCCTCCCCCCGCCGCCTCGCCTGGCATCCGGCCCAGCCATGTCATGTCTTCTTCAGCTGGCAACAGTGCCCCCAATAGCCCCATGGCCATGCTCAACATCAGTTCCAACCCGGAGAGGGAGGTAAGAAATGGCTTGGGTTTATGGAGCACCAGGGTGAAGAGGAAAAGGAGGTGAAGGATTTTAAAGTGGCATGTGATCAGGGTCTCTCCAGTCCTGGCTTTGCTCAGGAGCAGGCAATACACAGAGTGTAGCAAAAGAGGGGTGCTGTGGGATGTAGGATATAAATACCTAGCGAGTATATCGTGTGTTTCATGGACAAGTGAGCACGTAGCATCGAAAATTAAACCACTGAACTGAGGAAACTCTCAGCTGTCCCTTTGCTTTCACCCAGTACCCCTGCCCCTCTGGCCATGTCCTCTTATCAGGATGCACCTTTTTCTTTCAGATGGATGAGGTCTTTGATGACATCATGCGTTTGGATGATGTTTTGGGCTATATTAACCCGGAAATGCATATGCCCAACACGGTGAGTGTCTGTGATTTTCTTTCTCTGTTATCCTGACTCAAAGGGGGCATCAGAGGATTGGAGCCTGCATTCGGCATGCCCTGGCTAAAGGGCAATTAGAGTATATGCACTGTAGGTCGGTGGTGACTAGCAGTCTTAGCTAAAGGGGCTTCTAGGGAGAATGGTGGCTTTGCTACTCAGATCCCCTGGTCTGGATCATCTGTGGCTCTGTTACCCTTCTCTTGATGGCTGAGAACCACTGTATATTACCGCAGTCTAGCCACCCTGGCATAAGAATCCTCCAGAGCACTGCTGTGTTACCGCTAGTCTCAGCTGCCAGACAAACCCCACAGGGATGTGGGGAACAGAGTGTAAGTTAGAGCAGCCACTGAGGCTGCTTTAACTCACACTGGGGCTTAGGCAGGCTTCCGACTGGCCTCAAAATGCAGGGAGGCTCACAGAAGGCATGAAGCCTCCTTTACCACCATCTCCCCTTGATTCTTGCCCTGAGTAGAGCTCAGCGGGATGTTGCTCCGTGCATCCAGCTGTGGTGCTGACCGCTCGTACTGACCCTTAAGCTGCAGCCTGGGGTTTTGCTGCGCTCTCTCTGTATGTTAGCACTGGCTTGTGCCTGGCCCAGTGCCCAGCAGGGAGTGGGAAATCATGCTGTGTGTACAACCTGGCTGAGCCTCCCTCCCCCTGCTCAGCCCCTGGAGTTGTCCTGCTTATTATTGCCTAGTAAGTCAGCCACCAGTGCTAGTCTGAGCTGGCTGCAGCTTGAACTAGAGACAGTAAACATCAGGTTGGCGTTCCTGTGTGTGAGCTGGGGGAGGGGAGAGCAGTGCAATGGCATGTGAATCTAGGTGCCATTTCTTGAGGCTCCTGATTTTCAATAAGCCCCCTGAAAGGGCTGGGGTGGGGGGTGGGGGCTTAATAGATTTTAAGTCCTGAGGGAACCATTATGATCATCTGCTCTGACGTTCTCTTCAATGCAAGCCGTAGAAACTCTCCCAGCTGTTTCTGTTACCTAGCCCCGTGATGCTCAGAGCTTGGGTGGTTCAGGTGCCAAAGCGATCAGCGTTGCCCAAAAGAGCCAGAGTTGTGTGAATTCATTGTTTCATGTACGGCAGATTCACGTTTAAACAGTATGGCAGGGGAAATGCCTACTTTAATATTATATCATAAGATTTTCACAGCAAAATGACTGCCCAGGTATTATTATTTTATCAACTGCAATTGGTTACTAACAAAGCAAAAAAACAAGAGAGTCCTGGGGCACTTTTAAAGACTAACAGATTTATTTATTGCATGAGCTTCCATGGGAGAAAATCCCACTTTGTCAGACAAAAGTGTCCCAATGGGTTAATAATGTAGGTGGGTTAATAATTAAATCACATGGTGTTTCAATAACCATGTGCTGCAAAAAGCCTCAGGGACACATTCAAGAGTCACTTGCAACTCATGGGTCTCAGCCTGAGTATCACCGATCCAGACAGTATCTTGTGCTGGAGCTAACACATGATTTTTAAAAAGAATATCAGTCTTGACTTTTAAAAAAAAAAAAAAAAAGAGAGAGAGAGAGAGATTCTGCTTGGTGTGACCGTGACAGTTCATGCAGCCTCCACCGGGTTGAGGGCCTGAACCCATAGCACAGGCTGCTACCTCTTGAACTTCTGGACTATCTGTGACGATCACAGCCTGGTGATTAGAGCTGTAGAATTGGGAGTCTCGGTTTCTGTTCTTGATTCAGCCAGTGAGTGACCATCGGCAAGTCACTTCACATCTCAGTATCACAATTTTGCCATCTGTAAAATAGGGATAAGGAAGCCTTACACCCAGGGTATATTGTAAGGGCTTATTGGATGCTCTTTGAGATTCTGTCTTTGGATGGAAGGCACCATGGCAAAGTGAAGATTGATTTTTTTAAATACCCCTCTCCCTTTCCATCTCCTAGTGTCCCACCACGAGAACATATCATGCTGCAGTGGTGCTACTTAGCGCTTCATAAATGTTAACGCTGGGGTTTTCAGTGGCACCTGAGGGAGTTAGTGCCAAGTGCCCACTGAAAGTCAGTAACTCCCACAGAAAATCTCAGCCTGATGGATTCAGTATCACAGGCACCACCGCCCTGCCCCGTGTGAGTTAGGTCAGTAGCTTTGTTCTCATTTTGCACATAGGGAAACTGAGGCACAGAGAGGCAGCGTGACTCACCTCATGTCCCACAGAGAGTCAGTGGCGGAGCAGAACCCAGGAGTTTCCAAGCTCCCACTGGCATGCTCAGTCTGCTAGATTGTGCCGTCCTTCATGCTAGCTGGCCCCAAGCCAGCTTTCTCATCCCATCTCCCCCTCCCACTTCGGGACCAAAATCAAACCAGTCATGTGTTGTCTTGTTTTTCAGCTTCCGATGTCCAGCAGTCACATGAATGTATATAGTAGTGACCCCCAGATGACGGCCTCTCTGGTGGGTGTCACCAGCAGTTCCTGCCCCGCCGACCTCACTCAGAAGAGAGAACTGACAGGTAACGAACGTGAGTTCTGGCTGCAGTATATGTCTGTCTGTGTCTGTCACAAAGGCCAAATCCTGTGTCGATGATTGTCCACTCTTAGTAGCGAGGATTACATAGGGTGCGGGTCGTATAGAATCCTGCCCAGCCAGCTTGACGCTAGGTGCCAAATGATGCTGGTTTGTTACCTGGGAGATTTGGTGCGGAAAATATTGCTCTGAAACTGGCTTGATGTAGCCTCTCGGGTCTTCACTGTAGATGCTGAGAACCGTGCCTTGGCTAAAGAACGCCAGAAGAAGGACAATCACAACCTGAGTGAGTGGATGATTCATTCTAGCTACATGGCTGGATCCCCTGCCTTCGTTCCCTTCAGCCCACTTCCCACCTTTTCCTGGAGGCCCCTCTGTCTGTGTCTCTGGTTTTCCTTTCATTCTCCTTTCCTCCTGCTCATCTCCCTGAACAACCCATTCCACCTAACACGTCTCGTCCCTGGCATATAGAAATTTCCACAGCATAGTACGGTAAGATCCAATCTATCCTGGTATCCTGTCAGAAAATGGCCAGTCCCGGATACTTCAGAGGAAAGCATAAGAAACCCATTATGGTTACTGTTTTATTTTGACTGCTTTCATGGACCAGCTCCCCATGGTGCGAGGGGGCTGTAGAAACAGAACCAAGAGCCAGTTCCTGCCCCAAAGATCTCACAACTGTCAGGCCCTCACCACTGGCTTGTGATCTGAAATATGAGGGTTTGTATCCCTGAGCTATTTGTGCCATGTCTAATGTACCTCTGATGGTCTCTTTATCCATAGAAGTGTCTCATCCTTTGAATAGTGCTAAGTTCTTGGTTCCAATGACTAACACCCTAAATCTCTCCCACCTCACCTCTGAGCCCCCTTGTCCTACCCAGCACCGCCTATGGCACCCCGTGCTATCCTCAACCATCTCTCCCATCCGTGTGGTCCTGCACTGCCCCACCTTTCCCAGCACCTCCTGCAACCCTCTCCCCTAAACCATCCCTTGCCCACTGGCTGTTTCTCCATCTAGACCTTTGGCACCCCACTGCCGACATCCCTGTGCTTGTGGAATTGATCACATGTACACTGTAGTCCTCCAGACTTGGAGGATGCGTGTTTGGGTGACAAGGACAGGCCAGTTTCTGAATGGCTCTGCTAGTCCCTTGCTCCAAAGCTGGGTGAGGAGAACAAGGGAAGAGAATCTGTCTGGGGAGCTTAATGATTCCCATAATCCAGGGTGGGGAGAGTGGGGGCTAAGCGTGTGAACAGGCTGCAGGGCATTGAGGCTGGTCTCAGATTCCTAAACCTGGGTCAGTTTCCATCTCTTTTCCTTCTCTTCCTGTAGTTGAAAGAAGACGAAGGTTTAACATCAACGATCGCATCAAAGAACTTGGAATGTTGATTCCCAAAGCCAATGATCTGTGAGTATCGCCATATGCCACAGGAGTCTCCTTGTCTCTTAGATGTCCCACGTGGATTTGGTGGGTGCATGCCAGATGAATTGATAGAGCTGATCCAAGGAATGGATGAAACCACCATGGGGGATGAAACTTATTCTGTAGATCACAAGAAAACTTCCTAATGGCAGATTTCAAACATCCATCCCAGAATAACAAATGGGAGTCCTACTGCTTAGGACATGTAAAACTTGACTGGACAAAGCACCTGAGAATTTACTGTGTTGAACAAGCCTGCCCTGGTCAGGGGATGGATTAGATGTAGATAATTCTTTGCTGTTTCCTAGTAACAGGTTGTTCCAGTGCCGATTCAGCTTCTGTTTCACACACTGAGAATTTTCATTCTGATCTTCTTGTTGGGCAACTGCTCTTAGATACTGGGCGATTGGATGTCAGTGTTTGGTCCCACATCTTGTTCCCTCAGAGTCTGGAGCTCAGTGTTGTCATAGGTCTCACGGGGCTGGGATAATGACATGTGTCTGCTGGCCCAGGCCAGTGCCATCCCTTACGTGCGTGGGTCCAGGAGGTAATTCATGGCAATACATTTGTGAAGAGACCTGTAGGTACAGGTACAGCAGTTCTGTGGAATGTGTCTGGACCTTGGAGCTGGTTAGAAGATGCTGACCATGTAGATTGTAATGTCTTCTCCCATATTCTACCCCAGGGATGTCCGCTGGAACAAAGGGACGATCCTGAAGGCCTCGGTTGACTACATCAGGAGGATGCAGAAGGACCTACAGCGGTCGCGGGATCTGGAGAGTCACTCTCGGCGCCTGGAAATGACGAATAAACAATTACTGATCCGTATCCAGGTGGGTTCCCATCTTCCTCCATCCCTCTATTCTAACCCCGTCCGAGGGAATGGCCACACTGTAATAATAGACCCATGGCACAGCCATGGCTGATCTTGGTCCATTGACTTGGGCTCATGGGGCTCGAGCTGGTGCTGAAAATGGCAGCGTAGACATTCGGGCTCAGGCTTGAACCCGAGCTCTGGATTCCTGTGTGGGAGAAGGCATCAGAGCGCAGGCGCCACTCTGACCCACGCTGCAATATTTAGCTTGGCAGCCTGACTCAGTTGACCTGGCTCTAAGATTTGGTGCCATGGGTTTTTTTCTTGCCATGTGTGCACACCCGAAAACACCTTCAGGTGCTCAGATCAGCAGTTTTTTGTTCCTGCCCTGTCGTCTAGGGTCAGGGCCAGATTCTGCTCTCATGGCCAGATTCTGCTCTCATGGGGCAGCTTCCTTGACCTAAATGAAGCCTCTCTGGACTCAGGCTGGCATGACTGAGATTCGTCACTGTCCCTTTGAGATGCCCCGTGTACAGACAAGCACTGAGCCAAAGCTAGTGAAACTTTGGGGAGCTTTGTATCAGTCCCCCCCAGCAATGCTACTTCGCATAGCTAGCTCACTGCAGACATGCCGGTTCGTTAAGGGGCTGCGCCTGCACACGCTCCTACTCGCTGTTTCCATGGACGGCAGCGGGGCTCGCCTGGTGAGACCTGCTTTGCAGTCCAGACCCTTTCTTTGCAGCCGACCATTACCCACTGGTGATAGGAAGGTCAGATGGAAACGGGAGAGGTGGGAAATATGGGGTGAGATTCCACGCACCACGCTTGCAGCTCAGGACGTTTGCGCGGGAGCCAGGTTTGCTGCATTCATGGCTGAACCTGCTTTGGGAGGCCTGTGCTTCCCAGGCAGTGGCACTTGGGCTGTCGCTGTCAAATTGATTTGCTGATGGCAGGCTCCAGGTCCGTATCTGGCTACCTAAGAAGAGGTGTTCAAGGAGCCTCGGTTTGGATTTAGGAGGATCACTCGGTCCCTGGGTTTGAAAAGGTTGACAAGGTTTATGGTAACTGTTGCTTCCTGGGTGGGGAGGCCGGTCCCAGCTTTAGTGGGGAATTTCAATAGGGTAGTGTAGTGAGTAGCTTGCTTGCATTAAAGCTCTGAGCTTGCAGTGTCTGCCTCCCCTCATCCTTGCATCTCTGACCACTGGAATTCAGGCTATGGAAGAACAAACCTGGCAGGGACTGGGGACTTCAATGAGATAAACTTTGAATCCTGTTTTCTTCTTTGCCTCTTCCTCCTTCTCTCTTTCTCTGTGAACTCTCTTCCCTTTCCCACCCTATTCTGTGTTTTCTATCCTCCTCCTCCTCTGTCCCTCTTGAAATCTCTTCAGCCTTCTCCCAAGGTCCCCAGCTGTCTGCCTTTTCTTTCTGGCCTTGTCACCAGTTCTGCCTCCTGAGAGGGATGTTTGACAGGGCAAGTGCAGCTCAAGGATTTGAAGTGAACCATGCTGTTCCCAGTAGTGGCAGTGGGAATGGTGGAGACCACAGAGCAGAGTGAGTGGTGGACAGGGCCACGGTGGTCAAAAATACCTGGCTTAAGACATCTTCAGTGGCCCTGATTCTCATAGGGGTGGGTGCTCAGCTCTGTCTGAAAATCAGACCCCTTTAAGGCGTCTCAGGTCGGGGGCCCAAAATCACTAGTTGCTTTGGACCTCCTTGACCTGTAACATCTGTGCTGGTGGCTTTATAAACCCATGGTCCCTAACCTGATGACGGCCCCTCTCACCCAGTGTGTGCAGCTGCCGGATCGTGTCAGTTCAGCTCTCAGGCTGAGGGAGGGTTCCACATAGAGTATTTAGTGAGGCGAGACCGTTTCAGCTCCCTTCCGCTCTCTGATGTGTCCTTGGTGCCCCCCTCCTTGCTCATGTGCTCTGTCCTACAGGAGCTGGAGATGCAAGCTCGCCTCCATGGCCTGCCGGCCTCCTCACCCTCCGGCGTGAACATGGTGGAACTAGCTCAGCAGGTCGTGAAGCAAGAAGCAACTGGAGAGGACAGGTCGATGGAGCCTCAGCCACCCCAGCTACATCCAGACCAGGAGACGCAGCAGCAGCCAACCCTGCCTCTGCCATCTCATTCTCCCTATCCACTGGACTTTAATCACAGCCTGAGCTTCGATGATAGCTCGAGAGGATTCCACGACTCTCTGGACCCCAGCCACAGTGTCTCTTTCCCTTCTTTATCCAAGAAGGACCTGGACTTGATGCTGATGGAGGACACCATGTTACCTCTGGCTTCTGACCCCTTGTTCTCCGCCATATCCCCCGAGGCCTCCAAGGCCAGCAGTCGCAGGAGCAGCTTCAGCATGGAGGATGCTGACATGCTGTAATGAGGAGCCGCTCAGAGCCTGGGGAAAAGGATGAGGAGTGGGGATTGTCGGTGAAGAGACACATCCCTCCCCTACCTAAGACAACCCCAACCGGCACTTGAGCCTACATAGAAATGCATTTCTCTATGCAATGGTTGTCACAGTCACTGGGAAAGTCAGACCTATATTGCAACAATTTGATCTGCAAACTTTCTTGGTTTTTATTTTGCCATTAACTGGAGCGGAGCTCCCTGGCTTGCCACCGCATTGGAATGACCATAGATTTACAGCCTAGCTGCCTTGCCTTTCAGCTAAACTTCCCGCTTAGCCACGTGCAGTGCAAGGAGTGGAAGCTGGAAGGCAGTCTGTCAGGTCTGAGGAGGAGCCTTAAATCCCAGCAGAAGCAAACAGGGATCTTGTTGCTCATGGGTGCAAATGTGCATTCAGGCAAGCTTCACTGCATGAACCTGCAGTCCCTCAAAGTCTTCCCAAAGCCCTGGCACTGTCACCTGAGGATGCTGGCCATGTTCCCACATTGGGCTTCCCCAAGGAAGGGTGTACTCACCATGGTCTAGGGGTGGTGTGTTTTTCAAGGCTTGTTGGGTAAGAAAGGGGAAAGAGGAGGAGGAAAGGAATTTAAACAAGTTCTTTAGGGCTTGTCTGCACTCGTGCTTATGCTGGCAAAACTTTTGTTCCGCAGGGGTGTGTTTAAAAAAAAAACTCCCCAGTGCCATATGTGTGAGCATAGACAAGCCCTTTGTGATACCAGAGGTAGGTTTTCAAAGCTGGGAGCAGGAGTAGGATGCGACAACCTCATATATTTGACACTGGGGTCAGTAAAGGTGCTGGCTTTGAGAATGGGCCTGTTTTGAGGCACACTCAGCTTCCGTCCCCGTTAGAGATGGGACTGAGTCTCCAACATCGGAAGTGGATTCTGAACCCTCGATAGCGCAGGGGTTGTTGGACCCATCTCTGCTTCCCCTCAGTCTGTTCAGATAAGTGCTGGAGCTTCCAAGTGACATTTGGTTAAAACCATCCGTGTGTGCCTGGTTTGGAATTAAATCCCCTTTGGCGTTTTTGGACATGAGCTTCTGATTTTGCACCCGCACTTATTGGTGCCTGCTGTTTTGCACTCGTAGGCACTTGGGCAACACGGGCTAGCTGGGTCCAAACTAGCAGGCTAAAAATAGTAATGTGATTGCTTCATAAGGGGCCTCTGGGTTTGGTTCAGTGTGTTCCACGTCCACATGGAAGATGGCCGCGTGAGGTCAAGTGACCTAGATCCACACCCTTTCTGGGGAATTTTTCTGCCCTTAAAAAGGAAAAGCAAACCCAGCACAAACCCAGCCAGGTGGAGAAGCTGGGAGAAGTTACAGGGGGAGCAGAGGGCTGGGAATCTGATCTCACTTGGTCAATGAGCATGGCTCTGAAGAGGTGAAGAACAAGGTCTCCGTTCTACAGAGATCTTGGGCAACACTGAGGAGGTCGGTATTGCTGCCAGTGATAAGGGGGAATCGGGGTTCTGAATCTCAAGTGGGTGTTCATCTGACCCATGCCATCTTCTCCTGAGGGTTTGATCCCAGAACCAATCTTGCTCTTATGAGGACCCACCAGGGAATGTTAAAAACAGCCCTCTTCCTGCCGACAAGATGGAAGCCGTGACTTCCTATGTCATGGTCTGGATTGGTGTCCTAGCAACCATGGAAATCAGTCCTGCTGAGTTCAAAAGGAAACATGCAGGAGTTACCCTGCTTGGGGAAAGGACTTTTTGGTATCCTCATTGTGGTTCTGTCTTCCTTCTCCCTTCTCTCTCAGTGGCTTTCATGTCCGCTTCCCTGTTTCTGGCAACACAAGCCATTTCCGTGCTGATGGGAAGTGAAGGATGTATGTTTCCATCCCTGACCCAAACAAGATTTGGTCCATTAAGAGAATAGAATTGAAGCTTCCTTCAAAGTGAGTGGGACTGGCTCCTGATCTCATTCATGTCATCATAATTCTGGGCAGAGGCTCTTCAGACAGAAGGGAAATTGGTGTTTTATACTTGGTCTTTTGGACCCTTAATGTAACCGTTAGCTGGACCCACATGTAGAGACTGGGAAACAGGACAGCCATCCTGGTGTGAAGCAAAAGGATGAATGTACCAATTGCCAAAAATCTTAGCTGTGGCTCTGTCTTTGGCATCTCAGAGTCCATCCTCCTCTCATCCTCAGGTCGTTTTTGGTCTAAAGAGCTAACCCACTGAAGAGTTTCTTTGCACAGCTTAGCAACTGAATTATTTTCTGCTTTCTCGGTATTGCTGATGTCGGCACAGCCACAGGGGGAATTGGGGTGGGAAAGAAGTGGTGGGGGGCAATCACTTTTTTATTTAAAGGAAAATGTCAGTATTTTACAATAAGAGCCTCCAGGGCCTGAAAGGAAGATGGGGGAACCTTTAATAATGATACTACATTATACTCCAGTAACTGCCCTGAGTATTGTAGTAAGGCTGTGGCAAGCGGTCGGGTTGGGCGTCACTACTGGAGAATGATATGATATCTTTCTTTTATTAGTAATGCATTCATGTTGAAAAGTCTGGATCTCCATTTGAAAAGTTCAGGTGTGCTTGGATCCAGGCTGTATACTACAGGCCCCATCTCCAGCCCCGATTCTGCGCTGAGAGCCAGGGTGAGAACCCTGCATACACACACTCAGTCCTGTTGATTTCAAATCCTGGTGAGGGGTGTTGGGCCAGGAACTAAAATCATAAGGGAGGAAAACTCAACCCGCCAACTGACCAAAAAGGAAAGAGCTCGTGAATTGGATCCATAGGGTTTGGAGTGTGAACGTGACTATAGGGTACAGCTTGGGGGCACCTGTGGGTCCGTGATGGGAGTGAGATGGTCTACAGGGTGTGTCTCCCAAGCTTACCATGAAAAGTGTCTGGAGGAAGTTACGATTGCATGTGGTGGCAAAGAAAGCAAGTGAGAGAAGGAAGAAGAGCGAGAGGGTGACTCCCCTTTCTCCTCTAGAGAAGGGCGAGCCCTGTCGCTGGCAGTCAGGAGGGTCAGCATTGAGCAGAGGAAAGGGAAGTCCTTAGCTTGTTTTTCCTTGCCCATGTATTTGTTCTTTGGTAGCAGGAGAAGGAATAACTAGCCGCTGCAGTAGTCCACTGAGGGGAGCTCTTGCAAATGTCAGTGGCCTAAATGCAGGGCTTTTGCAGAAGGCAAGTGGATGGGATTTTCTGCTCATTCTTCTGGGAGGAAGGGCCTGTGGATTGGGTGAGGGGAGTGTCTGTTAAACCAAGGCCTTGACCATTGGCCTGTTCTGCCTGCCATTGTTACGTGCCTCTGAAGAGGAGCAGTCCTTCAAAGCAGGACCCATGGAGTCCAATAGACGTGTGCTAAGTGCCTAGGGATGTGCAGCCATTATAGACTCCTCTACGCCACACAAGCGCCTGTGTGGACGCCCCGTGTTCCTGTACACACTTGAACCATCACCCGGAGGGTCTTGCGGACTTCTGCTTAAGTGCCTGCGGGTGGGCAGCGTGTGTCCTCTGCAGCAGAACCTGTAGAACCTTATAGATCCACCCTAAGTGCCTATGGATGCGCTGCGTGTTTTCCCAGCCTTGCACATGTAGCCCTGATGCGTAACCAGGAATTTCTGATAGGCAGAGAGGAAAGTGTCTGTTAAGACTTGGTGGCGTTATAGCCTGTGAGCTGGGGGAAGATTCCAGGAACGGGTGGGTGGGGAGCCAGACCTAATGTGATGAGTCGAATTCTAGGACAGAAGTCCCCAAACTGGTGTGTGCCTCCCTGTGGGGGGCATGGAGGAACCTTGGGGGGGTGCAGTGGGCCTGACTAGTGGGGAGGGGGGGGGTGTGCCAACTAGCCCTGCTCTGCCCCCATCTCCACTCTAGTCCTGCTCCCCTGGCTGCAGCCCCAGCCTTCTCTCCAGGCCCCTCTCCTGACGGTGTCCAGTGCCCTGCCCCTGGCCAGCCTCAGGCACTGTAGCACCAGCCTTAGCTTGGGCCCTGGCTTCTGGCACCATCTCCTGATTGTGGCTCTTGGGAGGTTACAGACTCCCAAAAGTTTGGGGACCACTGTTCTAGGAAGTCCTGGTAGAGCCATAGCCAGTCGGCCGAGAGGAGCAGCCTAGTGTGTTTGGTAGTTGAGGTGAGTCCCTTAGAGAGGAAAATAAAGCACCTGGTTTGAATCCGAAGTTCTTTCTGAACCCGCAGCAGGTTGATTCTGTGTTATAACTGCACTCTTCATGGCAGGCTTCAGCAAACACAGGATGCAGTATATAGAGTATGTTATGCTGTGTGCTTGAGTGGCTAAAGGACATGGTACATAATAGGGATTTGGTGCCAATATAACTTTTGTTTAAGATGCCAGCTTGAATCACTTGACTTTTTTGTTCTTGAGGTCTGAAACTGTGGCTGGCCTTTCCACTTCCTATCAGTGGTTGGGACACACAGTGATGTCATCTAGTGAAATGTTTTCCTGGATTTTGGATTTGCCTGGGAAGATCTGACATCATAAAGTGTCTGGTCTCATCTGGATCCAGTAGTCTCCAAAAAAGCATGTGAATTTGGTATGGCAAAGTTCAGAAGCCAAGATTTGCAAAAGCAACTGCTAATTTGGGAGCTAGGTTTTCAGACAGTGGTGAGCATCCTGCCCTCTGAAAATCAGGCTCCTTTAAGATGCCTTGAGTTGGGTACCCCAAATCATCAGTCATTTTGGAACATCTTAGCCAGACACTTCTTGAAGTGCACCTCATCACTAGTATATACCATAGTGCGGCGTGCTTCATTGACTGAGAGCTGCAGTGTGTGTTGATGCAGAATGGGGTCAGGGTCTGTCTGATACAGTATATACTGCGCTTGGCTCATGGCTATGGGATGCAGAGAGTGCCGCGCCATTATTCCCTGCTCCAGCCAGTGTGAAAAGCAGGGCGCTCTCCATGCCATGAGAGAACAGTTGTGGATTTTTCATCTCTTTTGTGTTTGTTTTTTATTGCACTGTTCTGATTCAAAAATTTTACTACTGTTTTATAAATAAATGTTCAAAAGAATGACCTGGAATGGGAAAAAAATCATTAAAATCTATTTATTTACAGCCTAACTGTGTAGGGTTTTATTTGTGTGGGGCAAAGGGCGACTATGAGGGTGATGCCATACATTTCCCCAATAGCTTTCATCCCAGAGATCTTATAGCAGTTTATGAAAGCCAATCGATATCACTGACCCCTGTTTTACAGATGAGGAAACTGAGGCACAGAGCAGGCGAGTGAGTTGTCCAAGATTACATGGGTCAGAATTTTCAGAAGAGTTCATCTCCCATAATCAGGGCCAGATTTTTCAAAGAGCTCCGTTCACCAGATTTGGGGTCAGGAAGGAATTTTTCCCCAAGTCAGATTAGCAGTGAGCTTGGATTTTTTCACCTGCCCCTATGTCATGGGTTGCGGCTTGCCTGCTGGGAACATCTAGCCATGCTATTGCAGGGGTCTTAGGTATTGGTGGCGTGTCAGTTTCTCCCTGTCTCTGCCTATGGCACCCAACAGTTTGGTCCTGCGAGGACGAAAGTGCTTTAGTTTAACTGAACTCATTGGGCTCAACATTAGAGGTATGAAGCATAAATTGAATGGCCTAGAATATGCAGGTGGGTCTGAGACCCCTTCAGACCTTAAACTCTATGAAACTGTTTAAGCACCTAAGTAAATAGTTAGGTTTTTGGAAGAACCCTGCCTATGTTGGGTGCTGAGTTATTGCATAGCTGGTTGTGAGTGTCACAAGGGAACTGCTGGGGGTTAAAAACCTGTTTTGCTGTTTTTTAATTGGTTGCCTAAATAAGAACTGAGCTCTTCTTAAAGCATGTCCCACAACCAAGAGTCTGTAGTTCTGGGACTCTTGACTCCGAGTTTTTCTTGAACTGCTGTACCTTGGTAAAGGAGTGAGTCTGCTGGGAAGGTTATGGGTCTGGTGGGCTGCCAGGGAGTAAAGACAGCAAATCAACAGGGCCAGGAATTTGGAAAGAAACTCAACCAGTCTGACCTAGAGTACTATGTTAAGTGCTGGCCCCCTTATATGAAAAAAAGAGAGGGCAGAAAAAGAAGAGGTTCTGAGGTGGGAGGTGAAAATGATTAGAAGCGTGAACTCGGAGATTGAAAAGGCAGGACCTCTTTTGTTTATAGAGGAGATTAATAAGAGGAGATACTATAGAGAAGTAGAAAACAAGGAATAAGAAGGGAAATGAGGTGTGTGTTACTTTTCCTTGTCATACAATAGCAGGAAGCCATTCATTAAAACTGAAAGGTAACAGAAATGGATAAAAAAGAATTTACTTCTTTCTCTGCCACACAGAACTATGGAACTCATTGCCACAGGATATCAGAGAGGCCAAGAACTTAGTAGAATTTAATTAGAGAATAAGTAGGCTTGGCAGAACTTTTAATAATAATTTTGATGGATAATATCTATTATTTTAAAGCATATCTTTTTTTAGATTTTTATCTACCTTAATTTTCACAGTTGCAGGACACTTATTGACTGACAATGAAATTCAAAAAGTTAAAGCTTTATAAACCATTAAAGCACAAATTGTCCATCACATATGAAAATAAATATCCTTAAATCAACAAATCATGCCTGTTTTTACAAATTCATTTACCAGTCCATTTACAACAAGCCTAATTCAAAAATCTAAGTAACTGGATTTTGATTCTTAGTTCTCAAGCAGCATTATTCTTACTTTGCTTATCTGCAAATGTTTATCATCAATGGAAATATTTCTGCATCAGTTTGTGTATGGTGAAACCAACATTTACTGACATTTACCAATAAAAATGGAATCCTTCCAAGGCTAAGGATAAGTCAGTTACATGAATGAGGGTGTTCACTGTGAGCTATAGAGGATGTTTTTTTGCAAAAGAGATCAAAATCCTCATGCTTCAGGACACAAACCCAACTACAGCCTGTTTGGGGTCAGGCAGAAAGTTTCCCTGGAGGTAAGTTGTCCCATGATGGCAGGAGTTCTTGTCCCTTTCTCTGACGATGGTGGTACTTGTGTCTGGTGGAGACAGCATTCTGGAGTCGGTGGACTGCAGGTTTCATCCAGTCTGGTACATTTTGTCATTAATATGACCTGTGGACTCAGTATTCGAATCCTAACTGGCCTCAGTCACAGGTACTTTTGGGTTCAGTGGAATCAGGATCATCCCCTTCAATTTGTCTTTCCATTTGTCAAACAGTTTTTTGGACCCATCCCCTCCCTACACATTTTCTCTGACAATGCTTCTGTTTTTATGAATGAATGCAAACCCTAAGATCCAAGTATGTGGGATGAAAGAGAAATCTGTATCCATATCCATCATGCAGGATCATTTCCTGGTTGTAATTTTTGCTCCTTGATACTTGTCATTGAGCAAAGCTGGATCCTTATTTATATCGGGTGCCCTATTATTACTGTATTTAAAACACAGTGCACTTCTGACTTGGAAGCACAAGATGGTGCTGTTGGCATAGCTGTTCCAGAGCTTTGTATTTATTCCTCTGCAGGTTTCGGTTTGAAGTTGGAGTTTACTAGCCTTCTGCAAAGAAATGAATGAGAAGTAGGGAAGATAATCCTTTGTCATGGGTGCTGAATAGTGACTGTGAGAACCCTTTAAAGACAAGACACACCAAAACATCCAACTTTCAGGAGGAATACAGACTTAAAAAAATGTATTTTGATATGCAGTAGAATTTGGTTTTCAAGTAGCATTTAAATGCTATACAGTTTGTGATTTCAGCTGTGTTGGTTCCAGGACAGTAAAGACACAAAGTGGGTGAGGAAATATTGTGTTGGACCAACGTATGCTGGTCAAAGAGATAAGCTCTCAAAGTACACAGACTTGAAGAACTTTGTGGAGCTCGAGGGCTTGTCTTTTTCACCAATGGAAAGAGGTACAATAGAATTTGTGTTTAAACTCTGGGTGTTTTATTTAGTTATTTTGAAGAACATTTCCCCTCCTCTTTCAGTAGGAAATGCTCTGATCCTGTGGTCTACGGTTCAGAATGGGGCATAAACTGTCCATGTTGGATGATGCTGTCCCATGAGGCAATGTTACCAGGTGTTCAGAAACCTCCCCTCGCTTCCCCCTTTTGTGTGAGCCTTAGGAGTGGACATCACATGGATCAAGTTCTTAATATTCCTTCCCCTAAAGGAGGCCTGGCTCATGAAATTCCATGGTAGCTTATCAGGGTATTAACAAGGAACCCATTTATCTAAAGGAGTCTCACTCTATGCAGTGCTATTGTAGCCAGGTGGTCCCCGGATCTGAGAGACAAGATGGGAAAGGTATTAGCTTTCAAAAGCTGTTCTCTCTTCCCAATGGAAGTTGCTCCCATAAAAGATATTTCAACACCCCCCCCCACACACACACACAGGCCTTTGTTTCTCCAGATCCAAGCATTTGCTGTCACATTGTTCACCATTAATGTGTGGTTAGCACAGCTATGCTTGGAAGGCCCAAATTATTCACTTGTACCTTCTGTAGAAAGCCAGACTCAGCTCCTTAATTAATAATAGTTATAGGTCTAGATTCTGACCTCACATCCCAGCTATGAAAGGCAGAAGGAGCCATTTGCAGATCATCTGATCTGCCTCCTGCATGAGTTGAGTCAGAGAATTACACGAGCTGATTCCTGCAGCCAGACCACTGAGCAATGTACCTTCTGACATACTCCGGCTGGAAAAGCAGAATGGGACTTGCTGTCTAATTTTATGGTGCACCTTTTTAGACATACACACCTTATGGGAAATGCGGCATGTGGGCACACTTTTACTACCTTTAGATTCACTTGCAAACAGGAGGCAACATAGCATGAACATAGGGCTGGGAATTCAGATTCCTGAATTCTAACCTCCCATCTAAGTCACTTCACTTTTCTGCACCTCACTTCTCCATCTGCAAAAATGGGGCAACCTGGGAGCAGGGCTTACAGGGCTGTCTCTTGTTATACTTACAAGGCCTGCAGTGCTGCCTGAACAGCTCATAAGCATTAATACATTTGTCCTCACAGCCCTCCTATGAAGCAGGGTGGGGCTATTATCCCCAGAGCAAAGAGGGGGAAACTGAGGGATGGATACTATGCCTTGTCCAAGGTCACAGAGGGAGTCTGTAGCAAAGCCCCAAGACTTGAGGCTGAGCGGCTCAAGTTTTGATTCTCCTAACCAAGTAGCTCTTCTTCCTCTCCGATTGATTGTGTTGCACACTCTGAAGCATGCTGTAGGAGTTCAGGGGTGTTTTCAGCTGCCCCCCCATTCTCAGTGGGGTACTCTGGAAAGATCCCTGACAGCCATGTGCAGGGGGCAGGTAAACAGAGAAAGGAACATTCTACCCATGGTCTCCAGACTTGGACAAAATGGATGTTACAAGCCTGACTTGACACTTCCCCAGCATATTGGAAAAGCACCCATCTCTTTATGATAAATGTCTCATCTACTGCTCCTGCTGTATAGGAGGGAGGGCCTGAGTCAGTGCCATGCAGCTAATCTGTCTAAAATGCTTCCAGTAGCTGTTGAACACAGGACTGCTGGGAGGAACCAGAATCCCACCTTCTTTACAATTGGCTTGGGTATACAGATTAGGGTCCTGGGTGCAGCTCTTGAGCCTGACTGTTTGCAGGTGTTGGCACTTTCCTATAATGAGGGTTTCTCAGAGTGGTGTTTGAGAGTTAAGGATAAAGGCCAATTTTTCCCTTGGGCTTCATCTACCCTCTGAGTTACGGGTGAGGTTCCATTGCTAACATACACATAATCCGTGATGCAGCCCCCATGGCTTGCTGGGTGGCTGTTGATGCTCACACTAGTTGATGAGAATTGGTGTATGAGTGCCCCAGCAGGGGAAATGCACTTCTACCCTAGATAAAGCATATTCATCTCTAATTTCTAAGGAAGCAACATTGCATTTCCTGAGATAGTCCCTTCCACCCACCCTCCCCCAATCCAGTTGGCTCCAAAGTTAGCTCAGGGGAGAGGAGGAAATGTATTGAGTGGTACAGAAAGCCATGGAATGTTACAGTGGGCACTGGTAATACACAGTCAAATCTGCTGATAGCATTCAGCTTTCAAATGTGTACGTGGAAGATAATTTAGCTCAGATTAAAGTTAACCTGCTGTTTGGCCCCCTAGCCAATGATTGATATAGCAGAAAATAGCCTACAAACTTGTTTGGATTAAATGTTTTGCTTCCAGGCTCAAACAAAGTAATTCCTTTTGTGGGCAGAAGATTGCTAGGATTAGAACAAAGATAATTAACACTGCTGTGCTGCCCATCACCCCCCCAGGGAATACAGAGTCGAGGGCCCTGGATCTTAGCACAGTCAGGCCTTGCCTACTTTCCTGGGTGAACAACATCAATGTCAGTCTGGTAATGCTGCTAAGCAAGTTCTCTTCTGAAGGACCTTGTGCCAACTGCTCTCAAACAGCAGTAGAGGTAAGCAGTGGGGACTCACTCCTGAAACTGGCCCTTTTCCTGAGCACTAGAACCAGCCTGGCAAGTCTCCAGCGAGATTTCTGCCTCCTGCCTTCTTAAGACAAACTTAGAAAGCTGTGGGGTAGTGGGAAGACAAAATAGTGATATTTTGCCACTCAGGGTTGTGGGGGCAGAAGAGCAAAGCTTCTGTCTTACAAACATGGGAAGTGCAGGTGTTTGGCTGGTAAATGGGTGGTGAGGTGTAACCAGATACCACCTAGTCTTCCTCCCCAGGATTTCAGCAAAGGCTGCCTGCCAGTCTAAGGCCTACTTGAGAATTAAGGCCTGACTCTACAGCACTGAGGCTTGTGCAATCATTTACACCATTTCAGATGTGTGAAATGTGACTGCTTGTGTTGGATACTCACTGAGCACAAGTGGCTGTAATTACACAAGATGCAGAGAGTCAGGCTCTTGGACAAGGATGCAGAAAGCACTGTTTGCTTATTTGACACTGCCAGCTGTTTATGCTGTTGCAAAAGGGGAATAATCAAGCCCTTTAGCTCCAGACAGTTCTATAGGTGAGGATTTTCACAGGGCACACCCCCTGAGGCATCCATCAATGGCTAGATGTGGTACCTAGGTCTTGTGAAGATGGGGCCACTCATCTCCTTTGGAAGTTAGTCTATGCAATTTATAGACCACAAAAGGTGTTGGAGCTTTAAATAACTACCCCTCTATTTTGGAGAGATAGTTATCACCTGGAAAACCTACATTGACTACCCTTTTATTTTTTTAATAGGCCACACTTTATGGAGCACTTCTGTCTCTCTAGCAGAGACAGGATTAAGAGTTGCAGGGGGAGTTGTGTTAGTCAAGTTCAACAAAATAAGCAGAGTCCTGTAGCACTTTTAAAGACATTTATTTTTTGCATGAGCTTTCATGTGTGAAGTCCTACTTCAGATGCCAGAAAGTGGCAAAACCTTACAGTATGGGATTGAAAGATAATCCTGTGATTACATTTCACTGCATTAGGTAATATGACTTCAGCAAATCAAACAATTTGTATAGATTCAGACAGTATGCAACAACTTAGTGGTGAAAGTGAGAAGTGAGAACAACTAATGAAAAAGTCATCCTGTGGCACTTTCAAAGATCACTGTTTGTAGTGAGAAAAGCAATTTGTGTCCCTATTCAAACCCAAACTGGTCTAATAGACCAAGGACGACCATGGGTGTTGGTGTCCTTTTCTCACCAGCACAGTAGCTCTTTACATATCTCCCCCACACTGTCCCTTTATTGAAAGACTGAGCTGAGCTTTTGACATTTTGGTCTCTTTTTTTAATAAAGCCTCAGAGGATCCCTGCTTTTCCCACAGGATGGAATCTGGGCAGCTATTTGTCTGTGTTGATTCTCCTTTCTCACACCCTGACCCCACCTTATTTAATACTTAGGGAGAAATCTTTAGAGGAGATACACATGGAAGCCATCAAAACAATAGCTTTCCAACTCCGATACTGAATAGAGAAGTGCTATTCTCCCTTCACAGATGGGAAGCTGAACACAATAGAGAGTTAGTGACTTGCCTGAGGTTTCACAGGGAACATCTGCAGCTGAATCAAGAATGAAGCCAGATCTCTGGAGTTCTCATTAACAATAATCCATTCTTCACTGCTGGGGGAGATGGGGGTAGTGTTGCAGCATTTCCTTGTAGGGTATGTAGAGCTGAATACCACCACCTCTCAGGCCTGTGCTGGCCCCAAACCCTGGAAGTCAGTGGGAGTTGTAGCATCAACTGCAGTGTATTAGCTCTGAACCCAGACCTTAAAGGTAGGAGCTGACTCTTGGGTTCAGCTGCCCTGACTGGAGATCCTGCTTGTTGGACTGGCCATGGCTACCCCCTCTGCCCTAGGACAGGCAGGCCTTTGCCTGCCTCATGTCAAAAGCCAGGTTTTTCCCACAACATGGAGACTGAATCTCATGGCCAGTGCAGGGCAGAAAACACTGATGGTATTCAGCCCAGAGCTATTACAGGCCTCAGATCATGGGTTAAAGACTTTAAGGTACAGAGAATCCACCAGCAAGTGAGTCCTGCCCCAGAACAGAGGAAGGCAACCCCCACCCCACCCTTTGGGAATCTGTCCTGGGGGAAAATTCCTTCCTGCTACCAATTATGACAATTGGTTAAATCAGGGGTGGGCAATAATTAACAGGTGGGCTGCAGGACCAGTGAAGAGCTGGCTGCCAGGCCAGCCAGTACAGCAGCAGGGGGAGGGTGGCAGAGAACCAGCCACAGAGCCAGTGGGAGGTGAGGCTGCACAATGCTCACCCCAGGGAATCAGCAGGGGAGGTGCAGAGCAGGGTCATGGGGGGGCCCACAGCACAGGGCTGGTGCAGGGCTGCACAGCAGCAGAGAGACAGCCCCAGAGCCAGCTAGAGGGGATGGGAAGCAGAGCCACATAGAGCTAGCTGCAGGGTGGTGGGGAGCTAGGCAGGGAGTAGGACTGCAGAGAGCCAGCCCCAGGGAGCCTGTGGAGGGAGGGGGCCACATGACTGCAAAAGCCAGGCCTGTAACCAGCTGGGGGACAGGGCAGCAGCAGAGCCAGTCCCAGAGCTAGCTGGGGGTATGGGGGGAGGTGGCGAGGCAGACTAAACAGTTAGATGGGCCAAATCCAAACCACAGGTCATATCTTGCCCACCCCTGGGTTAAACCCTGAGCATGTGGGCAACAAGACTCACCAGCCAGACACCCCAAAACTTCTCTATAAGACTCACACCCAGCTGTAGTAGGACACACTCCTTTTCTCCAGCATTTCCTCCCCACTCTAACAGACCAGAGTCCTTATACCTTTAACCACTGTGCTCCTTGATTTACAGGTTTCTATGCAGAGAATCTTCTTCCTGGCTACACAAACTGACCGGGCCCACCTTCTCTGGCTTGAGGCTCCAGATTGTTTCCCTCTTTGCAGCAGCATCCAGCAGAGCAGTAAACAGACTCTCAGCTTGAACAGCACATCCTATCTCTTCAACCCCTGGAGAAGGCTTTATCCCTTTCCCAGCAGCCACTCAGGTGTTGCCAATACCGCCATTACCTCCGGCTCTGATTCAGCAGCTCAATGTGGCCAGGTGCTGCTGCCCATGAACTCCTCAGCCAGGTTGCCTTAGGTCTGCCTTGCTGCAGCCCATCCCCTACCTGGCCAAGGCAGAGGAGGGGGTTTACCACCTTCCACTCAGTGCCGTGCCCCCCCATCTAATGTCCTATCTCAGTCCACTGGCGTATCCACCACCAGTAGTCAAAGATGAGTCTATGCCCAAACTAGGCTGTCCCATCATACCATCCTTGCCATAAATTTCTCAAGCTCAGTTTTGAAGCTAGCTAGGTTTTTGCCTCCGCAGCTCCCCATGGAAGACTATTGCAGAACATCACTCCTCTGAGAGATAGAAACCTGCATCTAAAGTCAAGCCTGAACTTCCTGATGGCCAGTTTATAACCATTTGTTCTTGTATCCACTTTGGCACTGAACTTTTAATTCCTCTCCCTCTCTGGTATTTAGCCCTCTGATGTATTTATAGAGAGCAATCTCATCTCCCCTCAGTCTTCTTTTGGTTAGGCTAGACAAGCCAAGCTCTTTATTGCTCATAAGGCAATAGTGTGCTGTGTCTGAGGCGCTGTGTGCTAATGCGTTGGACTATTGCTTTTGTGAAAACTGCAGGTCTGCCGAGATGTTGCAGAGAAAGCTTCCATCTGCCATTTTCCCCGGCCTGGATCACTCCCTCTGCAAATGGTGCTCATGACTTGGAACTCGCACGTGGCTGCGTAAGCTTGTAACAAGATTACCCTGTGACACGATGGCAATGAGATAATCCATGGTACTGTGCAGGAAACCCTGGGATCCAATTACCTTCTGATAGGATGACGAAGAGGCCGCAAGGCCCAGAACATGTTGCTCCAGGAGGTATGTATGTCCTAGACCCCCTACTGCTGGGACTTCCCTTCTGTTTTTCTTTGCTTCTCTCTGTTGCGGTGTCCTTTCAGACTAGCTGCTTGTGTTATTCTGTGAGATCTTTCACCCATCCCGGAGCTCCATTGTCTTTCCCTGCTGGGCAGGCCAGTTTGATACACGCTCTGTGTTTCACTCACAGCAGCTGGCAAAACATTTTGTCTCCAGTTCAGACTGCAATGCTAGCTCTTGCTGGCCAGTTCGGCCGCCTCTGGATTTACTTTGTCCCGTGGATCATTTCCTACAGGGGACTTGTACAGACCTTTCTGATGCCTGCTAGGTACTTCGCTGGCATGCTCGCTCGTTCCCGCTCCCTTCTCAGCCCAGAGCGCTAGCGGGGGAACTCTGCCAAGGAGTCAAGAGGCGCCTGCAGCGTGTTAGTTACATGGAATACGTCTGTACCGATGGATGGGCTGGCACAACTTCCCCCTGCCCCCACCAAGACAAGGCCTTTCCTTATGATTTCCTTAGCCCCGTGCAGGCTCCTGCCATTCAGTGCAGCCTTTTCTGTGTGAATAAAACCAAGCCCCCTGCTCTTAGCACAGATCCCCCTTCCCTACCGTAGGGTGCAAATCACCCTTCTTGTGCCTGCAGCACTCACTGCCTAAGCTGCTCTGTGGGCTCCAGGGGTGCAATTGCTGAGGTACGTGCATTCGAGCCAGGCCTGTCAGGCAGGACGGCCAGCTGCAGGCTCCTGCCTTCATTTCTGGAGCCCCGCAATCACTGGAGGGTAGCCCAGTTTGTTATTTGTTGCTTTTTCTATAGCCATTTTCACCTGTGGTTTCTTCCTAGGGAATTTGAGGCTAGTGAGAAGAGCCTGGTGGCAACCCGTGGACCCAATTCTGAGCCCAGTTTCCACCCACGGAGCTGGAGAATCATGGTCAGCGGCCACCCACGCTGACACACACTCTGCCTGACTCATGTGGGTCCTGGAGCGCCTCAGGTAAGCATAGGATGGCAGGTCTGTCCCAGTGGCCTGTCCAGTTCTTGGCCCCTCCTCTTTCATTGGGGAGGTAGAGCTGCACTGCGCCCACCGAACAGGCCTGAAATGGGAGACGGAGGGGGTTGGAAAGGCTCGGTGTTCCAGCCAGTCCCCACTTCCAAAGGGTTCCAGTCACAGCGGCACCTGTGTCATATAAAGCTGTTTGCACTGGTGCAACTCTCCCTGGCGTGAAACTGGAGTGCTCATAGCAGCACTGTGCCGGCTCCTAGGGCAGATGGTAGAGGGGAGAGATGCGAGATACATAGTCATGGGGAGAGGGTTCTGGTAAGAAGCCTCCTTTGTTCCAGTGGTTAGGGTCTTTGCTTAGCAAGCTGAAGATCCTGGTTCAGTTCCTCACACAGACTCTGCTTTTTTTTCAAGCAGCCCCACTGCTAATTAAAGAGTCATGGGGCCCAGAGCAGCAGTAGCTTCCAGAAGTCTCCTGTAGCACATTGGATTGGGTGCTGTTCCTGGGAGGTAAGTGGTTGGCTGTGCCCAGAGGTCTGGGTTCGAGTCCCAGGAGTGCCTAGTGGTCTGGGTTCGAGTCCCAGTGGTGGTGGGATTGATTTGGTGAGTTCGGTTCCTCAGTAAGTAATTTCAATGAGGAGCTCCTCTGGGTGCAGCTCCTTGTAGGTCATTTCAATAAAATTTTAGCGAAAAAAGGCGCTAAAGGATTCACTCTTTCGCCCCCCCGCAGCTCCGCTCCCTGCCCTGGGGGTAGGAGATCCCAGCTCCGCACCCCCTCTGGGTACTGGAGCAGGGATCTCCTACCTCCCAGGGACCGCCCCCCCTCTAACCCCCACCCCCCTCCCGGGATCCCACCCCCCTCCCCTCCCTCCCGCCCCGCCCCCCTCCCCACCCACCCCGCCTATCCCCACCCCCCAGAGGTGAGGCGCCTCTGTTTATAGCCCCCCATGGGCCTCCTGTTAAGGAGCAGAGGAATCCTGTTTATAGCCCCGGACGGGCCTCCTTTTAAGGAGCAGGGAACCAAATATCTATCGCCATCACCTCTTCGGTCTCCTGGTAGGTCGGCCATCCGTATTCCAGACCCTTTAACGGGTGAGGTAGGATTAGAACCAGGACCTCCAGGGATCTCCTACCTCCAGGGCAGGTCGCTTAACCGCCAGGCTACAGAGTGATCCTGGCGGCCCCGCTCGCCGAACTCTTACTTAAGTAAAGTGGAACGGCTCCAGCATGGGTTAAAGGAAAGACCAGGGCTGGGATTTGATCCCAGGCCACCAGCATCCAAAGCGGGCGCTTGAGCCTCTCTGCTACAAAGAACTTGTGATGAGTAGGTGTTGTTTTGGCCCAATTAATAGTTAAAGTGGACCCCTATTAAGAGCAAAGCAAGGGCTTGGCCTTCTTCACCCCTGGTACATGGGGATTTGAACCAGGGTCTTCACCCATTCTAACCAAGGGTCTGCACCACTGTGCCACTGAGGGCTGTTAGGAGCTGCCTTTTTCTTTGGCCCAATTGCTACGATTTGGTTGAAGTGGACCCTTTCAATGGGAAAAACACAGCAAGACACTGGTCAAGCCTTTTGTCCTATCTAGGGCACAAAAGCACTGAAGCAAGCTATCGAACAGCCCAGCAGAGTACCCTAACCACTGTAGAGGGCTCAGAGGGCCCACAAAGGCCTTCTTACCCAGAGCTCTTCCATTGGCCCAATTTCTAGTTAACTGATATGTCCCCTTTCAACAGGAAAAATAAAGCAGCCCATGGGTCCCACCTTTTATCCCAGCTGGCAAATAGGGAACTTGAACCAAGGCTGCTTAGAGAAAAAGTGGGGAACCAAACCACTACACTACACAGGCTTGGGAGGGGAAAAACCTTGGCTTTGCCTCAATTAATAGCTAATGAGAGTGGACCCTCTCCCAGAAAGTTCTTTGTTTGTCTGTAGTCAAACCCCTCCTGGTTACGGGCAGGGAAGACTTAAACCAAGGCCTCCACTAGCTCACCAGGTTAGTCTGGCCACTGCACTAGACAATCCTGTTTATGCTGGAACCTTGTTAGGCCCAATTACCACTTAATGAAAGTGGAGCAGTTTCAACAGGAAAGGGGGAGGGCGCTCCCTGTTCAGACCCTTCCCCTCATCAGCTAGACCCAAGACTTGACCCAACAGCATTAGTGACTGTGGAACCCACTGTATTGGTGAGGGCTTCTCATATTGGTGTTTGCCCAATTAATGTGGAATTAAAGATGAAAAGATTCAAGAGGGAAGATTGAAGATACAGTCCTTTCAAACTCCTTTACCTAAGCAAGCCACTAAGAGATTTGAACTAAGAGCACTATCACCCCAACTCAGAGCATGACCCACAGCAGGTTTGCTCCCCTAGAACTTTGCTTTGGCTCAATTAGTAGTTAATGGAGCAGCTTCAAGCAGCCCAGCTGAGAAAGCCTCCCCTCCTCGCTTGAGAGGACAAAGACAGGAGCTTAAAGCCTGTTTCCATCAAATCACTCTAAACCCCCTGCCCGGGCAGCCCCAAACCACTGGGCTATGGAGTCATTCTGCTGTGAGCTGTGGTGCAGCTATTGAATTACTTAATTAAAGTGGCCCTGCTTCAGTGAGAGAAAGCCACCTCAGTATTTCCTTTACCTGAGTCATTAGGGCCGACTCTGGAGAGACTGCAAGTCCAGACGCAAATCCTTTTTTCCCATCAGGCAGTGCAGGGAATTAAACCAGCATCTGGCACAGGCTTGCTAAGGTGGCTAACCACTAGGCTTTAGGTAATGAGGGAAAGTACACCTTCTTCTTGGGACACACACCTCTGAGAGGTAGCTGATCCCCATTCAACTCCCCTCTACGAACTAGGCAGAGAAAAGAACCTGCACGGGTTTGTTTCTCAACCACTGAGTTAAACACTACGGGGAGGGAGGCCGGCCGACCCTCACCGACCACCTTGTGGGGCGTTGGGCAGCTGCTGAGCAAGCCTCCGAGCACAAGCCCATCCGGGAGGAACGGCAGGGCCATGCTGTTCAGCCCCTGCTTTGCAAACCCTGTTGGCCTTAGGCGTGCATTAGGTGTCTGGTGCTGAGAATGAAGTAGCAGGACGTGCTCAGAGGCAAAAACAGGCACGTAGGGATCTTTTGGAGCTTGGGCCCAGGTTGGTACATGTTGTCTTTCGGTAACTGGCTCCCACAGGGGCCCCAACTTGGTGTGCAGGTGGCGGAGGCCCCCTCGGTGCAATGGAGGTTGGTCCTGGCAGGTGTCACCAGAATCAGAGACCTCCTGGACTACGCCCAGGACTGGTTGGATGCCCAGGCACTGGTGCAGTGGATAGGGCTCTCCACCGTTCGAACCCCCCCGGCGCGTACTTCAGGAGGAAACCTTTTGGTGGTGGCACACCACAGAGAGGAGCTGCTCTGGGCAGCTTCGTTACATGGTGTGCCTGCAGCATGGACATGGAAGAGACCTCCGCACTGCAGCCGCCCCTGAAAGAAGCCACTTGTCAGTGGCAGGAGTGGCAATTTCTGTGGCGCCACAGAGGATGCCGAGTGCCGCTCCGAATGGGCCCGCGTGCCGGGGGTTGCCTACCCCTGCTCTGAGGCAATGACTCAGCATATAGGGTCGTGAGCCTGCATTCTCCCTATAGTCTCAGCTTCTCTCTCACTTGAAGGAGCAGATGCATAGAGGGTCAGGACTAAATGGAGAAGGTAGCCCTGACAACCATTCCCTAAAGTTTCTATCAGGAAAACCACCTGCGTAGCTGGCCAGTGCCAGGTTTCCAGGAATACCATGGCTTGTGCCGTCTTCCTTTTTACCCATTCCCTCCTGAATCATCCCTGAAACTCCCAAAGTACTAACAGAGAGCAGGCACAGAAAGCTCCTTGTCCCAGGCTCCCCATGTGCTGGGCTTGATGCTAAAATCTTGGAACTATGACCTAAAGGGATGGTCTTGGAGCCAGGGCTCCTGGGTCGTGGTTTGGGGAGAGAGGGACTGGAGTTTGAAACTCCAGGTTTTTAAACCTGCCAGTGGAAGGGAGTGTGATCTAGTGGACAAATGTACTCCCGGCCGTAGCATGGTCTAGCCATTACAGGGAGGGGCGAACGGCCAGGACTCCTGGGCTCTCCTTCCAGCTCTGCCACTCTGTGATCTTGAGCCAGTCAATAAAACTAAGTTTTCATACTGGGAAGCTAACACTTGGCCCCTAAACAAATGGTCTGATGGTCTGCAACACTGAGCACTACTGGCTCTCCTCAGCTTGACACCGCTTTAAGATCAGAATTTGGCCGGTGGTGGGCTAAGTGCAATTGGAAGAACTTCCAAGCTGTCCCCTGGCTTTGTGAAATCCAGCTGGACAGGCAGGGGCTGCCAGGGGTAGAAAAGCCTCCCCTAAAGTAAAGAGTTTCCCAGCCCCTCACACCGCACCTCCCAGCCATTCACACTGGGCCCATTCTGACATCCCGCGTGTCTGAAGGGCTGTGTGCCTGGTAACCATGGTGACACCTTGCGGCTGTAGGCGTCTGATTAGCAGTGCAGCCGGCTAGTTAAACCCTCTGGGAAGGTGGGTGCCTGGCTCACCAACCTGAGGAGCTATGTGTGCGCGTGCCTGTTAGAGCTTGCAAAGAGGGCTGCCTTCAGCTTCCACTGAGGAGCAGGTATTTTTTTATTCCTATGTTAGCAGGCAGAGGAGTAGAGTTTGACTTTGTCCCTCCAAGCACGGACCGATCTGCTGGGATAAATTCCTACCTAGCCAGCTCCGTGCACTCAGGTTCCCTTATGACTCCTCAGACTCATGCACGTCCTTGAGATAGATTCAAAGGACTCTCCTGAGTTGACCCAGCAGCCACCTCAGTGGGACTCTTGCTGACCAAGTCCTTCTGCCTGTAGTGGCCATTTATGAATTTTTGTTCTGGATCCGGCTGCAGATTTCATATGCTCTGAAGTTCAAGAGGGTTGGATCTGAGCCCATCTCTAGGCAGCGGGAGAGGGGGAAACTAGCTTACTGGATCTTTGTCTCCAGGCCTTTTGGTTAAAATGAAGAGCCCTGCAGCCAGTGGGAGGGTTTCCCATCTGGGACAGACCTCAAGTGCAATATTGATTTAATATCTAATTTGCCTTCTGTTAGGTGACTAGCTGCCGTGTCCGGGAGAAGAGCTTGCTATTGCAATCTGCCTTTTCCCTATTCCTGTAGGTTGAAATTTGCAAAAGCACCGAAGTGATTTAGGGGCTGAAAGCAGAGGCATAGCCAGAACTGATTTTTTGGCAGGGTCCACTTTTTAAGTCCACTTAAGCCAGTGTGGATGCCCTAAAGTCGCCTTATGACATAAGTCGAGCTAAGGTGGGGGAACAAGAGAGCCCCACATGGCTCCCTGGGAGAAGGGAGCCACAGTGGTTCCCTTGTCCACAGGGGAGCCCCTGCTTCCTTCTCCCCAGATCCACGGCTTCCCTGCAAGAGGAGCCGCGTTCCTGGGGAGAATTTCTCCCCAGCCAGGGCTCCAGCCAGAGGGAATCCCCCACTGGAACCCTGGCCAGAGAGCCCTGGAGGCTCTCTTCTCCTCAGGAAGCCCAGGATGAGCCACTGGTGGCTTGCCTGTCTCGGGGAGAGCCAGCCTTGCAGGGCTGGCTCTCGCCGGGATTAGCTGCGAGCGGCTTCCCAATCTGGGAAGAGCCAGCCCTGCAAGGCTGGCTCTCCCTCCACCTATCCAGTCGACTTAGAGAGTCTAGTGTAGACTCTCTAAATCGACTTAATAGGGTCACCTTTAAGTCAACTTTAGAGTTTGTGTAGATTCTCTAAGTCGACCTAATAAGGTTGACTTAAAGTCGACTTAAGAAAGTTGACCTAACTTTCTAAGTGTAGACATAGCCTTAGAGCCCACCTGTGTGAGGTGAGCAATTTATGCTCTGTTCCTCATCTAAAAAATGGGGGAACAGCTTTCCCCAGTGCATTGTAGGAATAAATCCATTCAAGAGTGTTAAGTGCTCAAGATACTACAGTAAAGGTGGCATCTAAGTATCTGATAGGATCCATTTTGTCTTGAACTGTCCCACAAATCAAAGCAGGATCAAATCCCTCAGTAACAACAACAATGCTCTGCCATACATGAGCTTGTGCTGCTTAAAACTCATTGCTTGACTGTAGATCCTTTCGGAAAAAGCCAGTTGTGCATGGCCTTCCACTCAGATGGAGCGGCGGCACGTTTGTCCGTTACTCATGAAAAATTCCAGCTGCATCTCAGCTCTCTGTAGACGATTGAATTTTTTAAAAATAAAATTAAAAATATATATAAAAAGAACACCTTAAAATAGACTTCCAGGATGGAAAAATGGCAGAGGCTAATCTTGGAAACTTTGTTAAAAGAAGAAGCTGGGGGGTGAGAGGGGGGAGAGAAAAGAGAGAGAAAGAAAATGTAGTTTCAGACACTAAAAAAAAAAAAAAAAAAAAAAAAATCCCTGATTTGATTTATCTGGGGAGCGTGAACACTAAATAGAGAACAACGCCTGAAGTGTGAATTATTTCCTATATTAACACAGAGAAAAACTGATAGCCTTTTCATGTCAAGAGAATAGCGAGGAGGGGAGCGAGGGGGGGGGGGTGAATGACATTGTTCAATCTCTGCGTTTGCTCACTCTTTATCAGGCTGAGATCAAAATTTATTCCCAGGATGAGGCCTGCGGCCTGGCTGAGGCCCTAGAGATTTTTAAGGGCCTAATTAAGAAAACAGGATGAAAATGGCGAAATAAGAGGGCAATTTACTTCTTGCAGAATAGGGAGATCAAATCAACTTATGAGCAATTAATGTGCACAAGGAGAGAATAAAGGGATGCCGGGATATGGTAGCGGGCCTCATTTTAATGACATGCTCTGGTGTTGGCATAGAGGATTACTCTGAAGGTCAGATGTAGATTGAAATGACCTTGCAGATTCTTAACCCTCCTTCCAATTAATAGAACCAACTCAGAAATGCAAAAGACCCTGGCTTGGAGCGCTGTCATCCCTTTACATTCAGAAAGGGGGGGTAGGAGGGAGAGGACGAAAGGGAGTTTCCTTCACTTAAACAACAGCTGCCAAAGATGGGGAACTTGGGCAGGCGGGAAAGAAGGGCTTTTAATTACAGCATACGAGCCATCCAAAGGAAAAAAAAATCCGTGTCAAGGCTCCAGCTAGGATATAAAAAGGCTGGAAGTGCTCACTGGAGTTGCAATTCTTATTAACACCCCTGCAGGAATAGCAACACACGTGTGCTGTGCAGGTTAGGAATCATATGTCTTCGTCTCAGAGCGCCCCCCAGGGAACAGGAAACATTGCTCGATTTAAGGCTTAAGTCGATTCCTTAAGTCAATCTAAACCAGTGTGGACGGGGATTAGCGCCTAAGTCAACCTTATTAAGTCGAAAAGGGGCTATGTCGACACTAGAAAAGTTAAGTCAACTTTTGTTAAGTTGACTTAACTTTTCTAGTGTCGACATAGCCAGAGTTAGTGGGACTTGAATCTGTGGACCCTGGGTTTTCAAGCCCAGGGCTTGAGCAGGTTAAGAAATTTGGAGCCCAGGCCCCACACTGGGGCTCTAGCATCCACACTGTGGTATGCAGACCCAAATCTAGCCAGCCACCTCCCAGACTTCCTAGTGCTTTCCAAACATAGTCGCTCTAGCACTTTCTGCATGGTGCAGCATGGGAAAACTTGACTGCGCACCCCCACAAGTTGTGACCCAGCTGAGAGGAGGGCACTGTATGGCAACACAATAAAACAGTCCCTCCCACAAAAGAGCTTATAGTCTACGTAGACAAAGACACAAAGCAAACAGAGGCACAGAGAGAGGAAGTGAGTTACCCAAGGTCACACAACAGGTCATTGACAGACCCAGGAATCACCCCCACCTCTTTAGTCTCCCAGCATCCTACCCACTAGACCCACAGTTCAGTTCTGCTTTTGCAAAACCAGCCCCCTAAACAGGTGGAATCCAGTTTACCCAAGTGTGTGTGTGTTGAGGGTGTCCAGAGGGGTGGTTCTGGTTTTGGTCCAGCTATAGATGTGACCTGGTGTGCTCATAGTGATTCATGGAAGTCCTTGATTCCCACAATCCATGTCTCTGGTGCTTTTTGCATGGGGCAGTGAGGAACTGAAGGGATGAAAAGTTTAATGGCTTTCATGTAGTGGGCAGACACAGTTTGCTGCATTTGGCTGTGCAGGATCCCAGTGCTCAGTGATGAGTGAGTAAATCCTAAGATAAACAAGATGACAGTACCTTGAGAGAGTAACTTGATGTATGTGTCCAACATCTGCATGGACTGTGTCCACCCAATGAGCCAATCAGAAACAACACGCTTGCTCCTCTCCTTCCGTGGGACAAGGTACTTGGGTGAGAAGTCCTTTAGCAGCAACGCTAGTGGATTGACTTGCTGCGCAACCGGATTTCTTTGGTTCCTGGGGACTTGGAAACGTCCAGCTGGAACAGCCTGCAGAGTTCGAAACCTCGCTGTGCCCTTTTGACATCAGTATGGCCAATGGGAAGCACTGACCTCCCCTGTGTGCGACGCAAGCCCCTGTGGAAGATAGGAAGTGAAGTTAAAGGAAGCAAAAAGGGCTACAGACTGCTCTGCTCTTGGTCTGGAGAAGGGGTCTGCTCCCTTTTTGCCATGTCCTGCCTGGAGAGGTGTTGATGGCAGAAGCTTCTCTCTAGATTGAGAAATAATAGTCCAGTTAGTTTGCTATGCTGGAAGGCTGCATGGGACAGGAGTGGCCACAAGGGAGAGCCAGATTGTTGCTGGAAAAATTGGCTGAAGGCTTTGAAGCTTCATTTTCAGTTACTTGGGTTGTGCATCTGGGTCAGGCATGGCGATGATGTGGGGGGTGGGGAGTAGCCCTAAGCTCCCATGTTTTAGGGGGATGCAGGGTCTTGCCTGACCATGGTATAAAGTAGAGCAGTTTCCAGGCTGCTCTCATTTGTGCTCTTCTTTCCCCGGTCCTCTTTGAGCCTTGGGAAGCAAAGAACACTCCTGGGGGCTGGGAGCAGGGCCCTTACAGTAGCTCCACACAGCATGATAAAAAATTCTGTGCAAGGGGGATTGTCAACGGGCCGTTTCCGCCCTCTTTAAAGCCTCTTTGCATATCAGGGCTTTAGTGTATCTGAGGATTTGAGTGCCCAAAATGCTCAATACTATCCAGCTGCTCAGGTTGTTCCCTGGGGAGAGATGACTGGCTGTCCACTTGGGGGCACGTTCTCCTTAGTGCAGGTGAGTTTCCAGTTGTTCTGTATGAGTTCACTCTTCTGTTTGCCAGCGATTGAGTGGCTGAAACTTGGTGCAGGTCACAAATGAAAGAGTTTGACAGTCTCAGCCTCAGCTCCTTGAGGCTGTTCCAACAAGTCACAGAAACACCATGAAATTAATGCAGAGGGGTGCTGCAGATAAGGTTGACGGGGTCGTCAAATCTTTATGGGGTTCGAGATCTGGAGTGACAGGCTCAGCTGAAAGATACTGGTCAGAGCTGGGGGTTGGGGAGAGGTCTGGAATTGTGGCTGGTTGATGCAGGGCAGAACTGAGGTGCATTGGCAGAGCTGTGGCATGGCACAGGACTCGAATAGCTGGGGTGTTAAGTTTAGATTGAGGGAAAACTGATACAGCACCTGCCTGCTGGGGGAGCATAGGCTAGTGGTTGAAAAATAGGACTAGGAGTCAAGATTGCTGGTTGTTATTGCTAGCTGTTTTACTGGCTTGTTGTGAGACCAGGGGCAAATTACTCAATAGCTGTGTGCCTCAATTTCCCTATCTGTAAAATGGGGTTAATCTTACTTGTCTTGCAGGGCAGTTGAGAAACTTATTGAGTTACCGACATCCTCGGCCTCTCTCTTTCATGCTGGAAGATGCTTTCTTTGAGATTGCAGGCACCGCCAAACAGGAGGAGTCACAAGAACAGCAGGCTGCAGAGAGAGAGCATGGCCCTGTTTTGGTCTAGGACTGGCTGTGCGTTGGGGGTTCAGACCGTTTGATGTATGAATGATACATTACAATATTCAACTTTTCAGTAACTATCCCAGTTTGTTATAAGCAAGAGCCTGGTAGCACGTAGAGACCCCAGCCGAGATCAGGGCCCCAATGTGCTAGGTGCTGTACATACACTTAGTAAGAGACTGCCCCGGCCCTGAAGAGCTTGGAGTCTAAAGAGAGGAGATGAAAGCTGTGAGGGGAAAGAGGCACTGCGAGGGGAAGTGACTTGCCCAAAGTCACAGGACAGTGGCAAGCTGGTTTGGACCCCTTCTCTGAGAGAGTTTGTGGAAAACAGGCTAGACCCTGAGACATAGGAAGACCATGGTGCTTGGGCTTTGCTGAGGGAAATGCACACTGGACCAGCACCTGAGTGAGCTCTTTCAGGCAGTTCTTTATCTGCCCTTATTTAGGCAGAGCTCCTTCGGCTTGGTCTACATCAGGTCAGCTTAGCTACGCCAGGGGTATGAAAAATTCACTGATGTAAGCCCCAGTGCAGGGCTGCATCTGTGCTGCCGTCACGCTTCTGCTGAAAATAGAACCTTAGATTAAATCCTTCTTGGTCCTACTCCCGCTCAAATTCCCGCTGGAAGCCAAGGAGGGGCCTAACTTTCCCAAATAAGTGCTAAGAAGAAGCGGAGAAAAACCAGAGAAAAGAACCTAGGATTCGGCCCATTATCAGTACGGTCAGTTAGGGACCGGGCCAGCCCCTGTCGATCAAGAGCACATTTCCTCCTGAAGCTCCTCTTCCTCTGCTCTCTTTAGGCCTAACTCTCTGCTCACGGTGCCATACATTTCTGTTGCAAATAATAATATTACACTACTATGAGATGAATCAGGCCCACTGAATTTTGGGCTGGCCAGCTCCATGGTGGGACAAGGGGGCATCCCTTTCTGCTGCACATAGGGCACCTCTCTGGGCAATGCCATCACGCCTGCTCACTGGCAAAGGACCTTCCTGCACTTGGATTCTCTTTAACTGAAATAGCTGCACTATTGCAGACCCCAGATATAGAAAGTGTACTCACACTGGTGCAACACAGCCATGGCACTGGGTCAGCTCTCAGTGTACGAACTCTTGCCAAAATCACCTCTTCGTGTAGAGAAAACCTTCTTTGTTTCTTGCTGCAAGGTGGATGGCTGCCCTTAGCTCCAATCTTTCTTTTATCGCTTGCCACCCTCTTCAGCAGCCTCAGCAATCCTGGCTTTGGTGACGATGTGGCTGCTAGGTACACCAGTGGTCGGCTTGCCAAAGCAATTGGGGTGACACGAACTCTGCAAGTTCTTCAAACCTTGTGGTCCGGAAACGCTCGTGTTCTATGCACCACTAACCCAAGTTGGACGTTAGCTCGTTGTCAAGGAGGGAGGTATGAAGGCACAATGTGTAAGGGTTATGATGTCACAATGTGTTTTTATGGAGAAAGATGTGAGGTCACAGTCTTTCAGGAAGGACGTCTCAATTCTGGGCTGATACATTAGGTGGGGATTTGCTTCCAAGTTTAGCTGTGATTCATAGGCAGCCAGCCCAGCCTTCAATGGATGCAGGATTGATCAGGGTTTGAGACAAAGGGCTCAGCCATGACTATCCAGGCAGGAGCTGTGGCGTGGAGAAAAAAGAGCAACGGTGGATTGCAGGAGGAACTGTATGAGACAGGAAATACAGAGCAACAGACACAGTCTAGGAAAGAGAGCCCCCTCCCACAAGACAGAGAGGTTCTACTGAGCAACATCAGACTGCCCCAAGCACCTCTATTCCGCAGCTGCTTTCTGTGTGTACTCTATTCCTCCTCCCAAGGCCAGAGTAGGCACTGAGCCATCCATTGCAAAAATGGGAGGGTTAAAAATAAACCTGACTGAAGATGACAGAAGACAAAAAGCCTGATTTCTTTTCCAGAGGCACTGAGCAGCTGTTCCTCCCTTTGGAGTGTGGGTACTTGGCACTTCTGAAAAATCAGGCTCTGAGAGTCTCAAAATCAACTTGTGTGAACTGTCAGCACATTTAGGGAGGAAACCATTGCTCCTGAAAGATGCCTGGTTTTGAAATAGGCCATAGTGGAGCATGGGGGCTGTAGGACAGGAGCCGTGGGAGCTGGGAGTATGAGCAAAGCCGACACTTCCTTGCAACAAGGGAGCCTGGGGTGAAAATGAAAGGGGCCACATACTACTTCATTATTTCATCACAAGGTCCCTCCTCCAGGGCTGAGTGACCCAAATGGGAGCCAGGAGGGAACCCCCCAAAGTAATATCCACTTGGAATGGCACACCTGTATTAGTTTCAATCTAGGTAGCAGGGCAGGTTCAGTGGCCTGAGTTTTAGTACAGCTTATACAAAGCCCTCCTTGGATATGTCCTCAGGTTGCTAGTCTGCACTGAATGCGGTGCTACCACATCTTCGCTGCCGTTTTGAGCATGCAGCTAGCTAGATCGAACTAGTGTGGGCACGCAGCCTGAGCTGCAAAGCACACCTTTGATGACAGTGTAGACACATCTCTACAGGAGAGCTTTCAGTCAGATTTGTAACTGGGAGGGCTGCCATTTTGCTGAGAACAGGATTGAAGGGGGAACTTTTACAGCTAATAGTGTCCTAAGTAACGAAACTTCCCTGACTGCTCCTATAACACATTCCTGTCCTTCGTGGACCAGGCACCTGTAATATACCCTCCATCAGTGGGTTACATGATGTTTTTGGGATTAACCACTTAGGGACAGAGCTGGTCAAGAATTTTCTACCAGAAAGGGCTGTTGTTGACTGTAGGTGTTTTGAGGGTATTTTTTGTCAATTGCATTTTTTTAAAAACCTTCCAAGGGGAGTTGTGGGGGCACAAACCATAACTGCTTTCAAAACTGAGCTTGATAAATTTATGGAGGGGATGGTAAGATTAGCCTATTTTGGAAATTGACTGATATTTGACTACGTGTGGTGGATATACAAGTGGCCTAAGTGGGGAGAGTACGTGGGGTGGGTTCTGAGTTATTACAGAGAATTGTTTCTTGGGTAACTGGCTGTTGAGACTTGCCCCCGTGCTCAGAGTTTAACTGATCGCCATATTTGGGGTTGGGAAGGAATTTTCCCCCAGGGCAGATTGGCCTGGGCTCTAGTGGTTTTTCGCCTTCCTCTGTAGCACAGGGCATGGCTCACCTACCAGGGAATTCTCTGTATCTTAATGATTTAAGGACGTAAATAACTCAGTCATAGGTTGGTGTCCTATTGCTGGAGTGGGTGGGTGAGGTCTTGAGGCCTGCCTTTTGCAGGAGGTCAGACTAGATGATCGTACTGGTCCCTTCTGACCTTAAAGTCTATGAGTCTAAAAACGCAGATGGAAATTTTTCACACAGAAATCCCCCCGCTGCCCCCCAAAAAACCTCCAAACCAAAGAAACCCCAAACTCAACTTTTCTAAATATTTTGTCTCTGGCTTTTATCACAAATGTTACCAAACTGTTCTGTCTACCACAAACTAGATTTTCAGTAAATGAAAATTTTCAGTAACAATACTGAATGGAAGAAGGTTTTATAAAATGAAAAACAGGTTCATTTTCAGTCCTGTGAAACTTAAATCTTTTAACGTACAGTTTTTCCCCCTGAATGAGTTCTGGTTAGTGACATGGTTGGGATAGAGTCCTAACCAAGCAACTGTTTGTACTTTCTAGGGTCTTTCCCTAGCTTTGATGGAATCGCTCCTATAAACAGGCTATATAAGTAGTTGGCTAGAAAAGTTTGCTTCGTTTTGTTTCTGACATTCCAGGGTCTGTTTGTGTCTTACACTACACAGGAAGGTACTGTACAAGGGGCCTGGCTCTGTATCAGTGTAATGGAATTGGTTTCAGTAAAGTTACTCCTGATTTACACTTGGGTAAGAAGAGACGAATTGGGCCCTGCCAGCTTTACCTCTAGAATCAGATGCCCAAAAGCCTAACAAAGTCATTCCAAGGACAAAGCAAATGGCTAGTGTCATGGTGGCCGTAATCCCACCTCCACCGGGGGAGAGGGAGATGACTTAAGAGGCCTTCCCATCCCTGATTCTGTAGGCCAAAGTCTGAGGTCACTGAAGTCAATGGAAGTCATACCTGAGTAAGGACTGAGTGAGAGGACCCCGGGACGCAGCTCTATGGCTTTGCAATGGTCTCCTACTTGGGGAGACCAGTATTATCGTCAGGAAGAGTCACTGGAGCGTTGGCCAATCCATGTTTGACAAGGATGGGTGCTGGTTCTATGAGGGCTGAGAGCTGATGCCTCTGAGGACCTGAGTTTGAAGGGCCAGAGAGGCCTTCAGGAACAAAATCTGCTCCTAGACTCTGGGGTATTTTCCTCCCCTTCACACACCCTTTCTTTCTGGCCCTGACTATGGGTGAGCCCCTCTTGTTGCTGAGCAGTGAATCCGCTCCAGCTGTTCCTTTCACCCCTGAAGTCATAACCCTCCACTGGTTGGGGTTGTTGCAGAAATAGTTGCCATGAGGTCATAAATGGGATTGCATTTTCAAGTGGGGACAAGGCAGCAAAGCCGGACAGGCTCTGAAGAAGCAAAAGTAGCTCTTTGCATGTAAATCTCCATGGGTAATAAAGAGGGAGAGATGAGAAAACATCTGATCTCAGTCCAGAATTGCTTCCAAAGAGAAGGCGTCAGGTTGATTCCCTGTGTGAGTCCATGGCTCCAGTGGAGTTACGCTGCAGAGGCATTTGGGCCAGTGTTTTACCATATGTGGCTTTCTAAGACATTAGGGTTCTGGTAGTGAACACAGAGCCCTTGTAGACAGTTTAATTACAGCTAGGATTATTGCAGAGAGAGGAATAAACCAGCCGAGTAGCAGTAGACGCTTGCCACTAGCCAGTGATACCCTGGAGATTATGACTCAGTCGAGGGCTGGGGAGGGGAACATGCTGCAGTTGAATTGGCTCTGAGAGAAAATGAAGGCCAGGTAAAGAGGCCAGGAAAGGCAGCCATGGCTGCCAGCCCACTGGAACAGAAGCTCATGAGTTTAGGAGAGGCTGTGAACCTCTCTGGAGCGGAAAGGGATGAAGCCAGAGATGGATGAGGCTAGCTCTGTGTCCCTCTGAGACTGCTTCAGGTGCTACATCTGGCAGAGGCTGAGAGAGCTGGAGTTTCATGGTCTGTGGCCATATCCCATTGTAGGTGATTGTTTGGAGGTGAATAGCTGGCAATGTGTACCGTGGGGTCTCCCAGGAAGCTACCTCCCAAAAACGATGGTGCTCAGAAAACATGGGCAGCTGGCTACCCTGTAACGGGCCATAAAAAAGAAACATGTGGCAGTGTCTCCTTCACAGGCTGGCAAGCTCATTAATTCTAATGTGCCAGAGGATTCTTTGAATGGGCTCCTCATCCCCAGATCAAATTGGATCCTGATTTTCGGTGCTGGGGAAAACAGCAGTAGCACTTAGGGGTGCAAGACCAGCCAGTGCGGCTGCTCAGGGACTCAAAGACATTTCTGGGTCTATCCTGGCACCGAAAGTCAGGTTCAGCAGCCCAAAGGAGGCCCAAGTGCTTCTTCAAGACACTGGTTAATCACTGCCTGTGCTCGATGTCCACCAATGACTGCAGCGCCTTTCCTCATTGCCCTTCTCACCTGCACGCCTTCTGAAACAGAGAAGAGAGCTGCCTTCAAGCAGGGTCTCTGTTAAGTGTGCCAGCAGCTAAGTAGTTAATGCTGCTCTGTCACGGAGACGTCTGTGTGTATTTCAGAGGGTACAATTTAAGTCGACTTAAATTAAGCCGCATCCACACCTGGTTTTCAGTAAGTAGACTTAAGCAGTTCCTTACGTCGACTTAAATACTTCCACTCTGTAGGTCGACTTAACAATGAAGTTGATTTGTTAAGTCATCCTAAAGACGGTGTGGCTGCACTAGGTCGACTTATTCTATAAGTCGACCGAGGGCATGGTCCTGGGGAGAAGGAAGCCAGGCTCCTTTCTCCTTTCTTGGAGGGCCCGCGGGTCCTTTCTCAGTCGGGAGCCACTTCTGCTGCGTCTACACTTGAAAAGTTAAGTCGTCTTAAGAGAGTTGACTTAACTTTTCAAGTGTAGACATAGCCTAAGAGAGGGCAACACACAAGCCAAAAAGTTTCAGTTCAGAATATGCAAAGGCTGGCGGGCAAGGTACTGGTCTGAGAATCAGGGCATTTCTCTTCTCCCCCAACTGCACAATGCAGTTCTGCCACTGCCTCATTGTGTGGGCTTGGGCAAATCCCTTAATCACTCCATGCCTCAGTTTCCGCATTGATAATGAGGAGGGTAATACAAGAGCAGGGAGGGTAAATTAGTTGATAGTTGACTGCTTAGCACTTGGAGCTCCTCAGGTGGGTGGGGCTCTGTATCATTGCAAAGTGTTAACATTCAAAATGGCCTGATCCCCCTTACTATATCAACTCCTTGGTGTGACTTTTGGGACTAGTCAAGTGACAATAGAAAAGAGCCCTGCAGTGCCAAAGCCAGCCAACCTCAGCCAGCCGGGCTGTGCCCGGGCATATGCACCGTTAGTGGAACTGAAAGCTCCACTCAGATTAGACAATCGTTAGAGCCGGCGATGCTTCAATAGGCTGGGCCTGGATACGGTGGTGGTGGGCACAGTAAAAGAGACACACAAAGCCAGCTTGTCAACTGGTAAAACAGGCCGGGCTCCATTGGATTCCGTGGCACTATACTGATTAATACTAGCTGAAGATCTGGCCTGGGAATTGTATTTGATGATAGGCAGAAAGAACCCACCTGGTTTTTCTGATCCTGGGCTGGGATTTACATCACTGGCCTGGGGAAAAATCAGCTGGCTTTTGGCTTGTCAGTTGAGCAAAATGGCGCTGGAATCAGAGAGAGAGAGAGAGAGAGAGAATATGACTAGAGGACCAAATGATGCTGTCTTTAGTCATTTTTCTAACTACCAGAAAAATCCAGGCATCAGACTTCTGAAGTCTTGGAAAATGGGAACCTGATGTCCTCAGCTCACAGGTAATCAGATCTCAAGAGCCAGGATCCTGCACCCCTGGGGCAACCAGATCTCTAAATGAGTTTATAGATTACTGTAGCACCTTGTGGCTTCTACTGAGATTGGGTGGGTGCTATATAAATGGAGCAGAGGCAACCACTTACATCCCAGTATCGATCCTAGCAAGCTGGATCATCGGCCCCAGTTTTCTTGGCCCATCAAAAAGCTGGACTTCCAGGATTCTTGGGAAGCTTGATCTTGAATTTGCATGGGAAAGATGGGTCTTGGGTTCCTAGGATGTCTGACCCATCAACTCTCTGAAAATTGGGGGTTTGGAATATACGATCCTCTGGATTTCTTGGCTTAAGCTTCTTGGGGGTTGTATCTGGAATCCTTTTCTTCTCTTCCCCCATGTTCTGCAGCCAGTTTAATCAGTCTGTAGTTTTCATTTCATGCCTTTCTCCTTTTTGAGGGGGCAGTGAAATTTATACAATATTTAAGCAGCATAGCAGAGTCCTGGAAGATATTATTAATGTAAAAGGGACAGGCTGGAAATGCACTTGAACCTGGTTACAATTAGAGGGTGATTTTTCTAAAGGTCAATGAATTCAGATAATATCCACAGGGGGGAAAAGAAATTTAATACCTTTTTAGTGAATTAATTAATTATAATATTATATCGGCTTGGGGTTCTTTTCCAGAGTGATTAAGGGAACGATCTGTCTTCGGAGAGGCTGGGGGAAGGCAGCGCATGAACGAAAGACTGACAGAGGGAGAGAGCGAAAGCAGGAGGGAGAGAGAGTTTAATGCAAGAATAATGGAGCCTTTTCTTTCCTTTCAAAACTTACTGTATTTCAAGGCCGCGCATTCCCTGCCTATCAAGGGCTCAGACCCTTTCATTATGGTCTCACTAAAGCCATAGAAGGTAGAGGCTATCATTGTTATCTTTTAGGAAGTGAATATAGAGGGTTTATATATATATATAAATGTGGGTATGTATCTTCAAGGGCCAGAGAAAGCAGCAGCTAGGAAAGGCATGATGGAAGCAGGTGGCGTGTTCATGTCCCATTCAATCCTAAACAGCTCCGTCCTGCCATTGCGAGATTTGTAACTGATATCCCGTTGGCCGTCCCCCACGACTCCACTCTGCCCTTGCAGCTTGATCCTAACCTGCCACAACCCTGCTGTTCCATTCCTGTCCCCACTACCCCGGCTCTATCAATGCAGCCCCTCCCCCATCTACCAATACACCTTTAATTGTGACCTGTAGTCCCCTTACTATTCCAGTCCAGCCCCACCACTCACCGCTCTGTCCTGACCCATCAGCTGTGTTATTCCAGCACTGCCACCCTCATCCCCACCCCCAGCTCGGTCAGGGCATCTCTGTTCTATCAGCAACGCCTGTAGTTCAATTCACCTCCATGCATCGGTCTCCGTTACAGCTCAGGGGTCTGTATGGTGATCTCCCCACACTGCCCTTGCAGTGACCTAGAGCTAAAGTGCCAGGTGTGCTGCAAGATCTGCATGGGCTTGAGCGGTGGCATGGCTAGAAGTGGAAATTTGGTGAGCTCCGGTGATAGCTGAGGGACGGGCAATGAATTGTCCCCAGGGGAAGGCCAGGGAGCAGGTGACTGAACTTCCCTACTCCTGCATGGGGGAGGAGGGTCTTTGTGATTGTTCCTGGCCTTGGGGAGGCAGTGCGTGGGATGGGGAGAGGAAGAGAGGACGAGAAGCAGAAAGGTGGTGGGGAAGAGAAGCAGCCTAGGTCGTGTTGCTGGGACTGGAGGTGGCTGGGAGGCACCTGGCCTGCGGCGACACCCTGCACTGCCCAGAGGGCAAGAATGGGAGGTGGGAGAACAAAGCTGGGTTGCATCCTTGCTTTTAAGCAGATGCTGCATCTTTCCCCTGCCCCATGAGCGGGTCGTGGGATCCGTCCCAGTCCCTGGAATTGCATAGGCTCTTTTCTTGCCCTTGCCCCACATCTTCCTCACCAGCCCCGCTCCAGAGCTGCCCGAGCCTGGCTAGGTGTATTTGCCAGGGGGAGAGTGCTGGGATGGGACTGGAGTTACGATGACCAGGCTTTGGCTGCAGAAGGGAGTCGCTGGGCCAGGTGCACCTCCTTCCCTTCTGCCTGGCAGTAGGCACACTGAGTTGGGCGGTGTGCAGGGGGCAAGAGGCAGGAGTTTGTGAACTTTGGGGGGGCTGGTGCTAACCAAGTAGGCTGTGGCCCACCCACAGCCATGCCCCGGGGCTTGAGGCTGCAACATGGGCATCTGTATTGGATGTCCTGCTGGCGGCCCTGCCCCTGACTTGCAGGGACAGCAGGGGGATCCAGGCAGCTAGCTCCTCCCGTGGTTCTCTAACTCCTGCTTCTGCCATACATACTGCTGGGACATGCTGCTCCCCGGGGAGCTGTTCTCTTTGCTGCAGGTGACCAGAGCAAGCCTCTGGGGTGCTGGGGCTTCTGTTTCTCAAGAGCCACATAGCAGCTGATGGCTGTCAAGTGGGAGGGGTGCTCAAGCTGTTACAAAGGGTGTGAGGGCCCTTCTTAGGAAGTTCTCCTGAGGATCGGGATGAGCTCTCATCAGTCTTGGGTGCATCTTCAAACACCTTCCCCCCTCACCACTCCCACAGGCAACACGGCTCACTGGACACAGGCCTGGGAACTGGGAGTCTGGGATTCTTGGCTCTGCCTCGGGCGTGCTGTGCGACCCAGGGGAAGTTTCTGCCTCCCTCTGTGCCTTTGTTTCCCCCACGTGTAAGGCAGGGTTAATGAAACTCATCCTTTTTAAGTGCTTTAAGACTCATCTAAACATCCTGTCTACCTAGCTAGCTTACATCATCCTTCCTTCCACCCAGCATTTTCTCTGAAGAGGCAGCATGGGACTTACGACCCAAAACTAGAACTCCTGGGTTCTGTTTTCCACTGTGTGATCTTGAGTAATGTGTTGCCCCTTTATGCCTCAGTTTCCCTATCTGTGAAACGGGAAAAATGGTCTCTGCAGCTGTAAAGTGTTTTGAATGGAAGATGCATGGAAGATTTTATTATTTCTAGCAGGGTCTAACTCCAATTGCCCTCTGGGAGCCCAGCAATAGCTGCCGACCAGAGTCCCTAGCTCCATAGTCTTCCCCAGTGTTAGTTTATCTGCAGTCCAAACTGAGACTGAAATTTACACTCTCAGCTAATCCACCCAGCCACTGAAATTAATTATAGCCTTGTACATTAAAAATTAACATAACCTTTCTGGATATATGTCCTTATAGCACAGGAGGGGGGCAGATTCCCTCAGCAGCCTGTAATTGGAGTTGCTTTTTTTCTAAATCTTTCCCCCTTGTTTTTTAAAGATGTGGACATTTCAACTCATTAATCACAGATCCTGGTAGCTGGTAAAGTTTAAGAGGCCTGTAATTGCATTGCATCCTGGCAGTGTGTGTCCATGGGGGGAGAGAGGAAAGGTAGGTGTGTCTTATGTGTCATGAATATTCAAGTTGGCACGTGTAGGGCTGGAGAGAGCAAGGAGGGCTGGAGCCTGGATGGGAGTGAGGGGAGAAGCTGGGACTTAATCCACCTTCTCTCTGGGAAATGGCATTTCCTCTTGGCATGGCTGATGTGCAGAACGTGCGTGTGTGTGCAAGCGTGCATATGCATGTCTGGGTGGATGTGATCCCAAAGTACAGGCTGGGAGATTGCATAGAGGTTTTTTGAGTTTTGGAACCTGTTATTAAGGGCTTGTCTACAGAGGGGAAAGTGACTTGACTAGCTGTTGAAGAGGAAGCTGTTCTGCAATAGTTACTCCGAAATAGCTTCCCATGTAGACATTCTTCTAGAAAAATCAGTGGGCTTCCAAAGCAATGTAATTATTAGGGAATAAAATCACCTTTATTCTGAAACTGTGTGTCCACCAAGGGAACTATTCTGGAGTAACTAATGCAGTCAGTTTTCTCATGTAGATGGTCCCCAAGCCCATCAGAGCCTGGAAGGAGCTGTTAGTTCTGCATCCTTCAAATTTGATGGGTGCACAGATTAAAGAGCCTCACCTCCCACTATCCCTCCCCTGACCCACCCTCCCATTTATCTGCTTTCCATCTTCCTATGTCCACCCGTGCTCCTAGGCCTTTCTCTTTTCATATCCCCTGTCAAGGCTGTTTCCCCACTCTGGCACTTTGAGTGCAGAATGTGGGGGCGTGCAAAAGGCTTTTAAAACCACTGGCCCTAAAGCCTTGTCCCAAAACTCTCCAAGGCTACCGATTGCCTGGCCTTGGAGTGGTATTGCTGCCACCACTCAAATGCAAAAAACCTCTTGAAAACCCAGGATGGCACACTTAGGAATTCCTTCCTGCGATGTACCCTCAGTCGCCCTTATTCCTCCCTCAGGAGAGCGACTGAACCCAGCTGTACTACAAACTGAAAATGAAACTTATTTCCCTTTAGTAGCTAGCTGCACATGCACACAAAAACCTCTTGCCTTTTAGGACACAGAAACAAAACTTACATGAAAAGGATAAATGTTCTTTAATTAGAAGGGCAGCTAAGAAACACAGAGAGTTGCTTCACTGGGATTTAACTTGGGTAGTTACAGGATGGGGGGCAGGTACATGTGCTTAGCACAGAGGAATCCAAAAAAGAGCCAAACCAAAGAAATACCCTGAACGCGTCTAGCTACACATTCCCTGGTCTACTCATGTGTGCTTGGTTACAGAATTAAGCCTTCTCAGGCATGGATGTTGCTGGATCTCCCATACCTTGCCTCCTCCTGATCCTTCCAGGTACTCCGCTGCTACCACCGAGCAGGAAACAGGCATGGGGGGACTGCTGCTGCTCCAATTAAAAAACCTGTACTCAGTTTCTATTGGCTCTCCTGGGACTTCTCTAGGACTCACTGTCTATGGTGTTAACCCTTCCTCCCCCAAGAATACTACACTTCCCCCCCCCGCCTCCCCAGTTCTTTCAGTTCCCTTTCTTTCCTCGCCTGGCTTTTTGCATGTGTCTGTTTCTCTCTTCTGTTCTTGCAGTAGTGAAGGACTTATTTTAGTAGCCCCTTGCCCTTCCTGAAGCTATTTGTGGGTCTGAAGTGGTTCCCACCAGTACCTTCTCCATTGGCTGGGATGAGGAATTCATAATGCTTCTGTAGATGTGCCCATTGGGTTGGGAGGTGGCAGAGGGAGAGCTCAGAGTTGAATGTGTAATCCTTTTTAGATGTCCTGGATCAAATGCAGCCCTGGGAGAGGCCAATGTCACTGTAGTGCAGTGGAGGAAATTGTCCCAGTTTACACCACCTGGCCTAGTGGGTGTAAAAACTACAGCAGAGATTTCTGCACAGGGGTTGTTGTGGGAGCGCGTCAGTCTGCTGGGCTCTGGTGTGGCTTTGACCTGCTTTATAGGCCAGATTTCCAGGTTGAGCTTAGCTGGGTGCTGAGCTCTTGAAAATCAGGCTCTGGACTTTTGAGAAAATCTGGCCCCACCAGCACCTAATGCTGGCTGAGATAGCAGCCACCCAAAGGTGGATCTTGATGGGCAGTGCCACAGGGAAGACCTTGGTGTGATTTCCCCAGATCAGCCTCTGGCAAGAATTTGGAGAGCTACAGAAACACGTTTAGCCTGAGTCCAGGCAAGACACTAGTGAGTCTTGGATTGATAACCTACATTAGCGCTCCCCAAGTGACGGTGGATGCCATCTGGCCCTCTGTGGCACGTATGTTGCACAGCCATACCTTTGAAGCTTTCTACAGACCATGATCTTCACGGCTAGGGGACAGATCCTTGGGTCGACTCACCACACTGAAACTCATGGAGATACACCGACTCCTGCCCCGTGAGCTTCTAACTCATCGTTTTCACTAGTGGCCAATTATTGGTGTTTGTTTATTTAATGCCTCCGGTTTTGGCCATGTGGATGCATGTCATTAACCTTCATAGATCTCCTTGTGTGTATGTGCTTGGGTAGAGGTGTGCATTATTACGATCCCCATTTTACAGATTGGGAAACTGAGGCAGGAGGCAATTTGCTTTGGGTTACACAGCAAGTCAGGCTGGCAGAACTGAGTTGAGGACTCATCCAGACTCTGGGTTTTCTGCCTTTGGCTAAGGCCCTGTGACCCTGCCTGTAGAGAGTGAGACATGTTGCAGCAGTAGCTTGTCCTTTACTTACCATCCTCCCATCACCCCACTGCTGGTGTGCTTGGCCCCTGCAACATGTTTGGGGGAGCAGAGCTTGGCACAATCCCTGGCAAGCTCTGAGGGGAGAGACAGAGAGGAGTAACAGGATCCCTAGATAATTGCTGTTCTGTTTATTCCTGCTGAAGCACCGGCACTGGCCGCTGTCAGAAGGCAGGATACTGGGCTGGGTGGATCATTGGTTCGAGCCAGTATGACTGTTCTTAGGAGGCACCCTGCCCACGCTGTCCCAAAACCTCTCCAAAGGAGGTCGGGTGTTGGCCTGTTGATAGTGAAGGGGAATCCATAGCACTGAGGCCTCTCATACCCCACTGGAGAGACCAGCCTGTGGAGAACCTGAGGGCAAGTGCCGATTCCTTCCACAGTATCTCCCCCTATCTCCCTGGGCTTGGATATGACAGAGAGAAATTGCTTGCCAGCCTTGTGGGCCTCCCTCTCCTTCCCTTCTTCCCCATCTCTGCCCTTTCGAAAGCCACCATCTTTTATCAAACCAGCCCTTTCATTTCCCTTCCACCTCCATCAGCCAGCCCGGCTCTGCCGGAGAGAGCCGGCTCGCTCCCATTGTGCTATCTTTGGGTCCTAAATTAAAATTTATGACATCTCGAAATGAGCAGTGAGGGTAATTTTGCTTCTTAGCGAAGATGCTAATGAGTCCCCTTAATGGCATGAATAAGGAGTTGACGGGTCGTGTGTCACTTTGCGCAGACCGCACCGCTGGTGTAATGGCCACAGTAAGTGTCTGTAATTATACCCTGTCTCGCTGTATTTTGGCAGCCGTTGTGGGAGAGCAGGCAGCTCAGTCACATCCAAGGGAGGAGGGGAAGGGGAGAGAGAAATACCAGAGACCCCTGCGCTTCTCCCTGGGCTCTGGTCGTTTCTCTGGGTCTGTCCCTCAGTACTTGCGTCTCTTTGAAGCAGCAGGCTTTCTGGCCCCCCGTCCCGTGCTTCATCTTAGCCGCGTGTGGCACGTTTTGCCACACAGATGGTAGGCGTTGGCAATGGCAAAGACATTTAGATCAGTGAGAGCTGGACAGGAAACAATCTCCAGGTACAACTAGGGTTAAAGTATTGGAGAGCCCAGAGAGAGAACAGCTTCCCCATCTCTGCTCAAAACAGAGAAATCTCCATCCCCACTCGGCCTGGGTAGCAGCATCTCCTTCTCTCAGCTTCCCCTCCTTCATTACTGATGCAGCCACTCTTCTCCTGCTGTTCCGTCTACTTTAACCCACAGGACAGGAGGGATCAGCCATGGGAACTGCTGCTGCCTGGGTGGCTGAGTTCATTCTTCGATTGATTCCGATGATCACCAAGTTTTCACTGAGGAAACGTCAGAGCCCTGGTTTCAGCCTTCAAAGCCCTGATTTTGCCCTGAGGATTTCTTGTGCCACTGAAACTTTGAGAGGCAACTAAGAGAGGCTATGTCTACGCTTACAAAAGCTAGTTCCAATTAGTTAATTCGAACTAATTTTAGTTAGTTCGAATTAACTTAATTCGAACTAGTATGGCCCCACTAGAATGCTAGTTCGAATTAGCCAGGGCCATGCAGGGCACTTGCTTAGTTCGAATTAGTCAGTTGCAGGAAGGTCAATCTGCCGATTAGTTCAAACTAAGCACTTAGTTCAAACGAACATGGCCGCATTGGATTAGTTCAAACTAACTAGTTTGAATTAAGCATTAATACGAACTAAGCAATCAAATTTATTAGTTCGAATTAAGGAAGCCCTTAATTCGAACAAATGAAAGCCTAGTGTGGCCAAGGCTTAAATTAGTTCGAATTAAGCTTCCTTAATTCGAACTAACTTGCAAGTGTAGACATAGCCAGAGAGGGTAGAAATCTGTCCTGTTTATTTCCTGGCTGATTGTGACCTATGCAGCAGGTGGACTTTCCTGTGCATTTCATTCCAATGCTGAGTGATTCCCTTCACCCAGCTCCTAGGCACTGGTGCACATTCACAAAACCCAGCAAGAGTACACAGGGCGCCATGCGCACTGGGAATTACCCTCACTATACCCTCTGTAGAAGGCTAGATTTTCAACAGACCTCAACCCCCAAATGCCAAACTCAGGCTATGTACGCA